>CM062271.1:177073-191506 GCA_031216635.1 Dissostichus eleginoides | reverse complement strand
GAGGAGGGGAATTAGAGAAATGAGATACGGCCAGAGTGTGTGGTTGGACTCTGTCTCACAGGCAGGTTGCAGTGTATCATCAGAGGAGACTGGGACTCAGCACGATAGATTCGAACACACACACAGAGACGAGACAAGAAGAGAGAAACAGTTGGAGTCATTTCAAATGGCGTGCTCAAAACAGAGAAAGGTACACAGCGAAAACAGAGCATTTAATGACATGTTCTCTTACTGGACCTCTTTGAAATGCAATTGAATACCCCTGCATTATAGAATAGGGAGGGATGAAACCCTCTTTAATGGTCACACATGCAGAGCACACAGCACACAGTGACATTTGGCCTCTGCGTTTAACCCATCCTAGTACCAGGAGTCTAGTACTAGGAGCAGTGGGCAGCTATTGGACAGCGCCTGGGGAGCAATGGGAGTGGGGGGGGAAGGGGGGTGTCCAGTGCCTTGCTCAAGGGCACCACGGCAGGGCAGGAGGTGAACTGGGACCTCTCCAAGTAGCAGTCCACATTCCATATTTTAGGTCTGGTCAGGGACTTGAACCGGCGACCCTACAGCTCCCAGTCCAAGCCCCTACTGACTGAGCCACTGCCGGACAACAACAATAATAATAATAATAATAATAATAATAATAGCAATAATAATTGGGAGGGGGGGCGCGGCTGTTCTTATGTTCTCTGAGGGGAGGCTCACCTTCCCACACTTTGAAAACCCCTGCTCTAAAGGACAGAGGGGGTCGTATTCATATTTTGTACAAACTGTAAAGTCCACTGAGACAAAAGTAAGATGTGTGATATTGGGCTTCATAAATATACTTTGATTGATTGATGTTAGTATCGTTGTTGTTAGGGTTAGGGTTAGGGTTGTTGTTGTTATTGTTGTCATTGTATTTGTATCATTGTCTTCTCCTGTTCCTCCAGAAGGGGGAGACGTCCCTCTAACCCGGATCCAAACCTCTTTCTTCCTTTCATCATCATCATCATCAGCTTTATTTAAAGAGACTCTTGGTCCATTATCAAAAGACATACAACACTCAAATGTAAATTAAAAAAGGCAGTGACACCAATGTTTCCACAGAGGTGGCTGGTACCGTACAGCACGGAGACACGGATTGGACAGCAGCATAATGACAGAGTTATGAGAAACATTCAATCGACAGATGAATTTGAACATCAGATTTCTCCAGAGAGCATGGAACGTGTTGACTCATGCGTTACAAAACATTTCACTTGCACCGCCTTGGTTTCTAAGCAGTATACGCACAGTCATTATAAGCAACCTGGAGCTTCTGGAGGCTCGCCTTCTTAAACTTCACCCACAAGGGGGCAGTATAGAGAGGAGTACAATAAGCTCTAACGAGGTTCACCTTAACCTTATCTGAACACCAAGAGAATTTTCTAGCCAACATGTTAGCTTGTGTATATAAGACACGCCGCTGTCACGTCATCATCATCATCAGCCATTTCACCTGTGATGATGTGTCCCAGATACTTATGGCGCGTTTCCACTACAGCGCGGAGCCCGGCCTCGCTCGGCCTCGCTCGGCCTCGTTAGGCCTTGTTAGGACCAGCTCACTTGATGGCGCGTTTCCATTACAGTTTAGGAACTGGGGCAGTAACTATAGTAACGCAGTGTAGGCGGAGCGATCGGCTTTTTGGTGGGCGGAGTCACGCTGCTTAAAACTGCCGTGACGACTTATTTGTTAGAAGTGAGCTTTAGAACAGATAGGGACACAACGCTTTCAAGCAAATAACAGAGCGTTAGAAAAAACGTACCATGCAGAGACTCCAGTAACGCCGTTGCAGAGTCCAGGCCTCCATCCCTCCCAACGCTAGCCGGTCTATGGCCGTAAATGGTGTCCATTAGCTCAAACCACTTCCAGTTTTCCTACTGGCACCACTCGTGTTGTTATTATCTTTGACCAAGCGATATTCACTCTTCATCTTTTTGAGTTTTTCCTACACTGCACGACAGTCCTCGAGTAGCCGCTTGTGGACATCTGTGTAGAGACCTCCTGAAATACTTTAATATTGCGAGTTGTCCCGTCGAGCTCCCGCTGGATCTTATCATCTGCAATGTAATGTAGGAACGTCGTCACTTCCTCGACCAACCACGGCGTGCTTTTCTTTGCCATTTTAGCTCCTCTGTTGACAAAAATGTTGTTTATAAAAATGCTGCAAGCTTCGCTATATATATATGCGACGCCAGGGATTATCTCGCGCGCCGATTGTGACGATTCTCTCTGACCAATCAGCAATCGGGAGTGTTGACGTCACAACTCAGCCTGGTTGTTCCTGGCCCTAGAACCACGATTTTATGAGGCCAGAAAAACTGTGAATTAGGACTCGCCGGCCGGTACTAGGCCAAGTGGAAACGCAACCAAAGTCGGGCCGCTGACGTCACAGCCCTCTTAAACCGGGCTCCGCGCTGTAGTGGAAACGCGCCATTAGTGTCACAGCAAACAGGCAGCACCTGTCCTGACAGATAGAATCATGGGTTCTGATCCCCTTTTGCTCTGCAGATCATTACAGCGCTCTTCTTAGCATTGTGTTTAACATCACATTTCACACCATAATCAGGACACACATTTAGCAACTGTTGAAATCCAGCACTGCTAGGAGAAACAATAGCCAAGTCATCGGCATACATAAGATGGTTTACAATCACATGACCAATCCCACATCCTGTTTTACAGACACGTAAATCATCTGATAGATCATTCATATAGATATTAAAAAGGCATGGTGAGAGGAGCCCCCCCTGGCGAACTCCACTACCAACACCAAATGGTGCCGAGGCTGCATTCCCCCTTTGATCCGCGTGCTCTGGTTGGCATACCAATAAGCCAGGATCCTAATGATACTGTTGGGCACACCCCTTTGGCTCCATTTTAAAAACAGTTTATGGTTAACTCGGTCAAAAGCCTTAGAGGCATCAATGCAACCAATCAGAACAGTGGAATGCTGTCTTCTATATGTTTCTACCATTTCCTTCTAAGCATAGATGCATCGCTTGGTACCTTAGCCTTGAAGCCAAACTGGTTATCTGAGGAACATAAATAAGAACATAATCTATCTAACAAAACTCTTTTCCAGGACTTTGGATAACACACTGGCTAGAGCAACGGGTCTATGATGATCCAAGCTCCCTACCTGCCCGCTGTGTCCTTAATGACAGGCACCACGGTAACAGTCAACATGGAGTCCGGCAGCACACCATGAGTCATGAGTTAAGGTGCTCTGCAGTGATTGGTCAGAGCCGCTTGCTTTGTGCTCGATAAACCTCATGAGCTGTGATTCCCACTGTGTCACTTTACCAACCTTGTAGGGGTCACTTTGAACACAATTAAGTATAGTAGAGTAATGTTGCCTCCACAACTCAGCTATGTTATGGGCTCCAGATACTCCCTCTATGGTACACGGTAACGACGCACTGGCCCTGTTCAGAGCTCTCAGCTCCTTCCAGAAGCCAGTCACATCCTTACGAAGGAGCTTTGCAGCCATAGAATCCGCTCTCAATGTTTCTGTTTGTTGACATAACGAACTGCATATTTATATCTAGCATTTGTAGGCTTGAGATCCAGGACAGGACCCTCTCTGGGCCTTCCTGCCCGGACCCAGGCCCCAAAAGCATTCTTAGCTTCAGCTTATTGATCAGCCATATGTTTATTCCACCCTGGCTTGACGTTGTGTCTCTTCCCAGAGTAGGTATAGCACGGTCTACTGGCTTCACATACAGCTCCCACAATACAATCATACATGTTACAGAGGTCTTCACGTGAGGGCTTTCATTACAACCACATCAACACACAGAGTCGCTACTTTGGGTAGATATACATCACTCAATAGGACATCAGTTCTCCCATAGTACAATAGCCTATCCTCATTTGTGAGCTTGGACCACTTTAGTGTTACAGGCATTTTTAACCTCCTGAGACATCTCAGGGAGACATCATAATCTAGTGACATTACAAAAGGAATGTGATCAGACATTGATGCCTCATACACAATCTCAATTGATCTTAAAATGTGCATTAGCAGTGCTTATGCAATGGTCAAGCCATGAAGTTGTGTGCCAGGCCTCGCTTATATATGAATAGCTATCTGTAGGCAAAAGTATTTGGCTTGATAAAATAAGATTGTTATCATCACAGAACTGTAGCATATGCTTAGCAAACAAGGAACTTGTGTCTGATATGTCAGCATTCATATCACCCACTACATAAACACTGGTGGAATGATTATCAGCAATAGAAGAATGTATAAAAGCAAGTCTGTTCAGGTATTCATCTTCATTATGCTGTGACTCATACGGTGTATATACATTGAGAATACTAAACTCCTTGTTATTCATTTTGATCTGCACAGCAATACACCAGTCAACTTCAAGCCTGATGACATTAATGACAGCGTCCAGCTTTTTGTGCCACAGGATAGCCACGCCCCCTGCTATCCTTCCTCTTCCTATTCCCAGAGATAGGTCCGTAGCAGACTCACCAGCCCCGTGAAAATTGTCATTAAGAGAGTTCAACTTTCCCAAATCCTGCTTTGGTAAAAAAGTTTCTTGCAAGCATAGAATGTCAAAGTTTTGTAGCAAGTTGTCCACCACTGCACGCCGGATCCTATCAGCAGCGCTGTTGCCCAGGCGCAGCCCGCGACAGTTTGATTATATTATTATTATTATGTACCTAAACCCTGGACCTTCTGGGTGAAGAGAGTTCTGTGTGCTGCAGGTGTTCCTGGACATGGTGCAGAACTATCCCACCAGCCTGAGGGTTCTGGTTCTGGTTCTGTTTGTGTGCTGCAGGTGTTCCTGGACATGGTGCAGAACTATCCCACCAGCCTGAGGGTTCTGGTTCTGGTTCTGTTTGTGTGCTGCAGGTGTTCCTGGACATGGTGCAGAACTATCCCACCAGCCTGAGGGTTCTAGTTCTGGTTCTGTTTGTGTGCTGCAGGTGTTCCTGGACATGGTGCAGAACTATCCCACCAGCCTGAGGGTTCTGATTCTGGTTCTGGTTCTGTTTGTGTGCTGCAGGTGTTCCTGGACATGGTGCAGAACTATCCCACCAGCCTGAGGGTTCTGGTTCTGTCGGAGAACAGCATCAGCGCGGAGCTGCAGCAGCAGATCAGCGACCTGCTGTCAGAGGGGGAGGAGGAAGAGGAGGCCCCGCCCCCTCAGCCAGGCCCCGCCCATAGCAGCGCCCTGCGGCCAATCAGAGACAAGTACCAGCCCCCCACCTGGCTCCCCCACAGCAGTAAGGGCTGACCCAGTGTTTACCTTTTAATATGTTGGACCAATCAGATCCTTTGATGCATAAATAGCTCCTCCCTTCTGCTTAATGATTAGCCGTTAGCATTGAGCTAATCTTCAGACTGTAGGCTACCTGACCCCCCAGGTAAAGAACTAGCAGAGATGACCGGCTAGCGTTAGCCTCTCTCCAGAGACACACCTGAGCACTTTACCTCACAGGGCTTAAACACTACTGTAGCTAACCCGCTAACGGAGCTAACAGCTAATGTTAGCTTCGTTAGCAGGTAAGCTATACCACCGTTATTCCTCCGGGGGTTCATAGTGAACGGGAAGTGATGTAATGATGCAGGTGTATAGAGGAAGTGATGTGATGATGCAGGTGTGTAGAAGAAGTGATGTGATGATGCAGGTGTGTAGAGGAAGTGATGTGATGATACAGGTGTGTAGAGGAAGTGATGTAATGATGCAGGTGTGTAGAGGAAGTGATGTGATGATGCAGGTGTGTAGAGGAAGTGATGTAATGATGCAGGTGTGTAGAGGAAGTGATGTGATGATACAGGTGTGTAGAGGAAGTGATGTAATGATGCAGGTGTGTAGAGGAAGTGATGTGATGATGCAGGTGTATAGAGGAAGTGATGTAATGATGCAGGTGTGTAGAGGAAGTGATGATGCAGGTGTATAGAGGAAGTGATGTAATGATGCAGGTGTGTAGAGGAAGTGATGTAATGATGCAGGTGTATAGAGGAAGTGATGTAATGATGCAGGTGTGTAGAGGAAGTGATGTGATGATGCAGGTGTGTAGAGGAAGTGATGTAATGATGCAGGTGTGTAGAGGAAGTGATGTGATGATACAGGTGTGTAGAGGAAGTGATGTAATGATGCAGGTGTGTAGAGGAAGTGATGTGATGATGCAGGTGTATAGAGGAAGTGATGTAATGATGCAGGTGTGTAGAGGAAGTGATGATGCAGGTGTATAGAGGAAGTGATGTAATGATGCAGGTGTGTAGAGGAAGTGATGTAATGATGCAGGTGTATAGAGGAAGTGATGTGATGATGCAGGTGTATAGAGGAAGTGATGTGATGATGCAGGTGTATAGAGGAAGTGATGTGATGATGCAGGTGTATAGAGGAAGTGATGTAATGATGCAGGTGTATAGAGGAAGTGATGTGATGATGCAGGTGTATAGAGGAAGTGATGTAATGATGCAGGTGTGTAGAGGAAGTGATGTAATGATGCAGGTGTATAGAGGAAGTGATGTAATGATGCAGGTGTGTAGAGGAAGTGATGTAATGATGCAGGTGTGTAGAGGAAGTGATGTAATGATGCAGGTGTGTAGAGGAAGTGATGTAATGATGCAGGTGTGTAGAGGAAGTGATGTAATGATACAGGTGTGTAGAGGAAGTGATGTAATGATACAGGTGTGTAGAGGAAGTGATGTAATGATACAGGTGTGTAGAGGAAGTGATGTAATGATGCAGGTGTATAGAGGAAGTGATGTGATGATACAGGTGTGTAGAGGAAGTGATGTAATGATGCAGGTGTGTAGAGGAAGTGATGTGATGATGCAGGTGTATAGAGGAAGTGATGTGATGATGCAGGTGTGTAGAGGAAGTGATGTGATGATGCAGGTGTATAGAGGAAGTGATGTGATGATGCAGGTGTATAGAGGAAGTGATGTGATGATGCAGGTGTATAGAGGAAGTGATGTGATGATGCAGGTGTATAGAGGAAGTGATGTGATGATGCAGGTGTGTAGAGGAAGTGATGTGATGATGCAGGTGTATAGAGGAAGTGATGTGATGATGCAGGTGTGTAGAGGAAGTGATGTAATGATACAGGTGTGTAGAGGATGTAATGATGCAGGTGTGTAGAGGAAGTGATGTAATGATACAGGTGTGTAGAGGAAGTGATGTAATGATGCAGGTGTATAGAGAAAGTGATGTAATGATGCAGGTGTATAGAGAAAGTGATGTAATGATGCAGGTGTATAGAGGAAGTGATGTAATGATGCAGGTGTGTAGAGAAAGTGATGTAATGATGCAGGTGTGTAGATGAAGTGATGTGATGATGCAGGTGTGTAGAGGAAGTGATGTAATGATACAGGTGTGTAGAGGAAGTGATGTAATGATGCAGGTGTATAGAGGAAGTGATGTAATGATGCAGGTGTGTAGAGGAAGTGATGTAATGATACAGGTGTATAGAGGAAGTGATGTAATGATGCAGGTGTGTAGAGAAAGTGATGTAATGATGCAGGTGTGTAGATGAAGTGATGTGATGATGCAGGTGTGTAGAGGAAGTGATGTAATGATACAGGTGTGTAGAGGAAGTGATGTAATGATGCAGGTGTATAGAGGAAGTGATGTAATGATGCAGGTGTATAGAGAAAGTGATGTAATGAGTGTGTGTGATGCTACAGGTGTGTAGAGGAAGTGATGTAATGAGTGTGTGTGATGCTACAGGTGTGTAGAGGAAGTGATGTAATGAGTGTGTGTGATGCTACAGGTGTGTAGAGGAAGTGATGTAATGAGTGTGTGTGATGCTACAGGTGACAGGTGTGTAGAGAATGATACAGGTGTGTGAGACTGACCCTGTTCTCTGACCCACAGACTCCAGCCCCCAGATGGTCTTTCTGACTTCAGGTGTAGGTGAGAGTTTATTGGCTGAGACTGAGATGTGACTCTTCCCCCCCTCACACACACTTCCTGTTTCACTTTATTATGATTTGTTTGGATGTTCCTGTTTGTTTCTCCACTCCGCGGCTGGTCGGAGCACCTGACGGCTGGCAGCCAATCACATGCTCTGCATGGTTTGATGTAGCACCTGTTCACCTGACACACAAGTGACTTACACAGTTCACCTGATGAATGTCGTTCTGATGTCACGATAATAAACTGTTTACAGATTCGTAACCACGGCTCCGAGTCCTCATTCTAAAGCTAACGGATGAGCTAATGCTGGTAGCAAGCTAATGATGTTACCAAGCTAATGCTGGTAGCAAGCTAATGATCTCAGGGAGCTAATGATGGTAGCAAGCTAATGATGTTACCAAGCTAATGATGGTAGCAAGCTAATGATGTCAACAAGCTAATTATGGTAGCAAGCTAATGATGTCAGCAAGCTAATGATGGTAGCAAGCTAATGATGTCAACAAGCTAATTATGGTAGCAAGCTAATGATGTCAGCAAGCTAATGATGGTAGCAAGCTAATGATGTCAACAAGCTAATGATGGTAGCAAGCTGATGATGTCGACAAGCTAATGACGTCAAGAAGCTAATATTGTCAACAAGCTAATGATGGTAGCGAGCTAATGATGTTAACAAGCTAATGCTGGTAGCAAGCTAATGATCTCAGGGAGCTAATCATGGTAGCAATCTAATGATGTCAACAAGCTAATGATGTCAGGGGGCTAATGATGGTAGCGAGTGTTAGAAATTAAAATCAATGTTTAATGACGTAATTTAGCTTAAACACACAGTAAGTTTAAAACTGTTTTATTCTGAAAAGATTACCGGTTAGCATTCGTCTGTGGCTAACATTGTTGCTAAAGTTTATTTTGAAAAGCTATTCCGGAAGAAGTCTCCGGAATACCAACAGTAAGCTTGACTTCCGGTTTTACGTAAATAACGATTAGAGCCGTTAAAATGCATCAAGTAAAAAGTCATGAAAGAGAGTATGAGGAGAAGAGGCGGGTGGAGTTCTACAATGAAGACACGATGTCTAAATCCTCTGATTCACGCGATATCAGACAGAAGACCGAGGTGGGAGGTCCCCCTGCGTCACCACAGCCGCCATTGAAGAGGAGGAGCCAAATGATGAGATATATATAGTTAGGTGACGGGGTCTGGGGGTCTCTTCTCCACGGCCACGACTGCGAGAGGACAGCTGCAGCTGCTCTCCCCCCCACTACACCTCTGTTTGTTTCATTACCACGCTACTTAATTAAAGTACCAAATTGAACCTTTTCAGAGACTCCATTAGTCTCTTTATTTAACTTCTCTCCTGGGACGCGAGAGAATTTACACATATCAACACGAGCTAATGATCTCGACAAGCTAATGACGTCAACAAGCTAATATTGTCAACAAGCTAATGATCGTAGCGAGCTAATGATGTTAACAAGCTAATGCTGGTAGCAAGCTAATGATCTCAGGGAGCTAATCATGGTAGCAAGCTAATGATGTCAACAAGCTAATGATGTCAGGGAGCTAATGATGGTAGCGAGCTAATGATGTCGACAAGCTAATGACGTCAACAAGCTAATATTGTTAACAAGCTAATGATGGTAGCAAGCTAATGATGTCAAGAAGCTAATTATATCAACAAACTAACAACATCAGCAGGCTAACAACGTCAACAAGCTAATGACGTCAACAAGTTAATGGCGCTAGCTAACAGCGCTAGCTAACACAATGAGAAAGCTATGATATTAGCTGAGGAGGAGGATACCGTCTCCGGACTACATTTAGATTTACTGAGTGATTCTGTTTTATATATCGTACCTCTACCATGTGTACATGTGTTTTATTGTTCACTAATTAATTATAATTAATTAGTGGACAATACCTTCACAATACCTTCTCTAAAGCTACCTAGTTAGCCTTTAGCATGACTGGTTTATAGCCCTCCTGTTTTTAACTGGATTTACATTAGGCTAGGCTAGCGGTAGCTTTAACTCAAACATAATGCTAGGTATTTGTTGCTTCTATAAATAATGTTTAATCAGATTATAACTTATGATTTTCAAAGGAGATGGAAATACCCAGGATCCTTTTCACTTTCACTCAGATATGAATCCTGATTTAGAGTTTACTTTTGGACTTTAGAAACGAGGACATGAATCTCTGGTGTTCTCTTTATTGCACACAGTTGGTTCTCATTCATAAATTACACCAATAAATAGGTTTGAAGTTTCAGAGAAAATAAACAATAAACAAGTTCAGACCTGAAGAGAGTTAGCAATGACCTGTTTATATATAAAATCACATTATTATACTGTAAATACAAACTGTTATAACACAACAGTACTGCTGGGGGGGGGGGGGGGGCACAGAGAGACTGAGAGCTTATTGAGTTATAGTTATTAATGCTTTAATCTGTTTATTACTTTATCTGTGCAGCTCTTAAAGGAGGAACTGTATGAATTACAGAGGGAGAGGTGCATCGTGGGTAATGTAGGCACCAGGTTCTCAAGGAGATGAAGATGAAGAGAGGGTGACCTGTTACAGGAGGCACAACATGAATACAGCCCATAATATCAACACCAGGTGCATCATGGGAGCATTTTCTCTTAGACAGCAGTGTTTTCAGCCTTTGTTGATCCTGTTACAGAACTGGGAGATGAGTTAAAGGTCGTTGGGACACGAGCATCACAGAGACCCCCCTCTCTGTTTCCTCCTCTCTCTGACCCCCACTCACACCAGGATCATCTTCTGGGTCAGAGGTCTGTCCAGGACCCGGTTCAGAGTCCTTTAGATATGTATCCATGGCTGTTGGTCTTCTGATCAGAACCCCCCAGCACCTGAGGAGGACTGTGGGTATTTGTCTTTTGGGATCCGCCCACAGATCCCAGTGTGGTTCTGCCACATAGGAGACCTTTAAATAATAAGTGATAACCCCCCCAACCTGATGGGGTTATGTGTTGCTCTGAATAGGTGCTGATATATAGCTTTGAGGGGGTTTTAAAGACAGTCCTTTAACCCCCCAGCTCTAAATGACCTCAGTGTTCAGTTTCTTCTTCTCTGGTTCTGCTACGTTCAGGAAGCTGATCTGAACCTCCGCCTCCCCCCCCCTGTTGTTCCCCCGGCTGTTCCCCCTGCCGTTCCCCCCCCCCCTGCTGCCCCCCCCCCTGCTGTTCCCCCCCCCCCTGTAGTAACCCTGCAGCAGGAGGCCGGTGGTCAGCATCACGGCGGCCAGGCTCCCCCCCCCCAGCACCATCAGGACGCTCAGCTGGACTCTCGAGAGGGAGGGGGGGGCGCTGCGTTCACTGACCGTCACCCTGAACACCTCGTCGTCAGGACTTTGGTTCCTGTGGTCGGTATGACTCTGGTTCCTGTGGTTCCTCTGGTCTGAATGACTGTGGTTCCTGTGGTTCCTCTGGTCCCTGATCACGGTCTGGCAGGTGTCCCCGCTGAACCCTGGCCTGCAGAGGCACAGGAACCCGTCTGCTCGGTCCAAGCAGCGGCCCTCGTGGAGGCAGGGCCGCCGGGCGCAGTCATCCTGGTTCTCCGTGCAGAACCTCCCGCTGAAGCCCGGCGGGCAGACGCAGGAGAACCGGTTCACGCCGTCCATGCAGGAGGCGCCGTTAGCACACGGGTCCATCAGGCAGTCGTCCAGGTCCGTCTCACAGCGAGGCCCAGAGAAACCAGCCAGGCAGCGGCAGCGCAGAACCAAGGAGAACCCGTCATCGTCCTCACAGAGACCCCCGTTCCTGCACGGAGACCTGAGGGGACAGTGGGGTATTCACTGACCTGCTCTACAGACACACAGGGTATCATGAGGGGGCGTTCACTGACCTGCTCTACAGACACACAGGGGTAACATGAGGGGGCGTTCACTGACCTGCTCTACAGACAGGGGTAACATGAGGAGGCGTTCACTGACTGCTCTACAGACAGGGGTAACATGAGGGGGCGTTCATGACCTGCTCTACAGACAGGGGTAACATGAGGAGGCGTTCACTGACCTGCTCTACAGACAGGGGTAACATGAGGGGGCGTTCACTGACCTGCTCTACAGACAGGGGTAACATGAGGAGGCGTTCACTGACCTGCTCTACAGACAGGGGTAACATGAGGAGGCGTTCACTGACCTGCTCTACAGACAGGGGTAACATGAGGGGGCGTTCACTGACCTGCTCTACAGACAGGGGTAACATGAGGAGGCGTTCACTGACCTGCTCTACAGACAGGGGTAACATGAGGGGGCGTTCACTGACCTGCTCTACAGACACACAGGGTATCATGAGGGGGCATTCACTGACCTGCTCTACAGACACACAGGGGTAACATGAGGGGGCGTTCACTGACTTGCTCTACAGACAGGGGTAACATGAGGAGGCGTTCACTGACCTGCTCTACAGACAGGGGTAACATGAGGGGGTGTTCACTGACCTGCTCTACAGACACACAGGGTATCATTAGGGGGCATTCACTGACCTGCTCTACAGACAGGGGTAACATCAGGGGGCGTTCACTGACTTGCTCGACAGACAGGGGTAACATGAGGAGGCGTTCACTGACCTGCTCTACAGACAGGGGTAACATGAGGGGGCGTTCACTGACCTGCTCTACAGACCCACAGGGGTAACATGAGGGGGCGTTCACTGACCTGCTCTACAGACACACAGGGGTATCATGAGGGGGCATTCACTGACCTGCTCTACAGACACACAGGGGTATCATGAGGGGGCATTCACTGACCTGCTCTACAGACACACAGGGGTATCATGAGGGGGCGTTCACTGACCTGCTCTACAGACACACAGGGGTATCATGAGGGGGCGTTCACTGACCTGCTCTACAGAAACACAGGGGTAACATGAGGGGCCGTTCACTGACCTGCTCTACAGACAGGGGTAACATGAGGGGGCGTTCACTGACCTGCTCTACAGACAGGGGTAACATGAGGGGGCGTTCACTGACCTGCTCTACAGACACACAAGGGTAACAGGAGGGGGCATTCACTGACATGCTCTACAGACAGGGGTAACATGTGGGGGGGGCGTTCACTGACCTGCTCTACAGACAGGGGTAACATGAGGGGGCGGCGTTCACTGACATGCTCTACACACAGGGGTATCATGAGGGGGCGTTGACTGACCTGCTCTACGGACACACAGGGTATCATGAGGGGGCGTTCACTGACCTGCTCTACAGACACACAGGGTATTATGAGGGGGCGTTCACTGACCTGCTCTACAGACAAATTAAGTGTGTGGTGCGTTCACTGACCTGCTGAGTGTGTGGTGCGTTCACTGACCTGCTCTACAGACAGACTAAGTGTGTGATGCGTTCACTGACCTGCAGAGTGTGTGGTGCGTTCACTGACCTGCTCTGCTGACAGGGTCCAGTCTTCAGCTCACAGTCTCTCCCGTGGAATCCTTCAGGACAGACGCAGGAATAATCCCCGCTGTCCTCCATCACACAGGAAGCTCCGTTCTGACAGGGAGGGCGCTGAGAGCACACCTGCAGGTCTGAGACATTACATTTACATTACATCACATGTCACTTGTTAGACGCTTTTATCCAATGCGACTTACATACTCAATACTGTGGGCAATCCCCACAGGAGCAATTTGGGGTGAAGTGTCTCAGGGACACAACGACATGCTGACTGCAGTGGGGTTTGAACCTGTGCTCCCCTGATCCCAACACCAAGGCACAACCCACTGCACAACCCACTGCACCACACGCCTCCCCACAACACAGTTAGTCTAGAGGGGATAGACTCTGAGGGGATAGACTCTGAGGGGATAGACTCTGAGAGGATAGACTCTGATGGGATAGACTCTGAGAGGATAGACTCTGAGGGGATAGACTCTGAGAGGATAGACTCTGAGGGGACAGACTCTGATGGGATAGACTCTGAGGGGATAGACTCTGAGGGGATAGACTCTGAGAGGATAGACTCTGAGGGGATAGACTCTGATGGGATAGACTCTGAGGGTATAGACTCTGATAGGATAGACTCTGAGGGGATAGACTCTGATGGGATAGACTCTGAGGGGTTAGACTCTGAGGGGATAGACTCTGAGAGGATAGACTCTGATGGGATAGACTCTGAGGGGATAGACTCTGAGAGGATAGACTCTGATGGGATAGACTCTGAGAGGATAGACTCTGATGGGATAGACTCTGAGGGGATAGACTCTGAGAGGATAGACTCTGATGGGATAGACTCTGAGGGGATAGACTCTGAGAGGATAGACTCTGATGGGATAGACTCTGAGAGGATAGACTCTGATGGGTTAGACTCTGAGGGGATAGACTCTGAGAGGATAGACTCTGATGGGATAGACTCTGAGGGGATAGACTCTGAGAGGATAGACTCTGAGGGGTTAGACTCTGAGGGGATAGACTCTGAGAGGATAGACTCTGATGGGATAGACTCTGAGGGGATAGACTCTGAGAGGATAGACTCTGATGGGATAGACTCTGAGAGGATAGACTCTGAT
>CM062271.1:151132-166132 GCA_031216635.1 Dissostichus eleginoides | reverse complement strand
TATTAATGTATTAAACATGTTATACAGCACTTACAGCACTGTGTTATATCTTATTACACATGTTATTACACATGTTATTACAGCACTGTGTTATATCTTATTACACATGTTATTACACATGTTATTACAGCTCTGTGTTATATCTTATTACACATGTTATTACACATCTTATTACACATCTTATTACACATCTTATTACACATGTTATTACAGCACTGTTATATCTTATTACACATCTTATTACACATGTTATTACACATCTTATTACACATCTTATTACACATGTTATTACACATGTTATTACAGCGCTGTTATATCTTATTACCCATGTTATTAGACATCTTATTACACATCTTATTACACATGTTATTACACATGTTATTACAGCACTGTTATATCTTATTACACATCTTATTACACATGTTATTACAGCACTGTGTTATGTCTTATTACACATATTACACATGTTATTACACATCTTATTACACATGTTATTACAGCACTGTGTTATATCTTATTACACATGTTATTACAGCACTGTGTTATATCTTATTACACATGTTATTACACATGTTATTACAGCGCTGTTATATCTTATTACACATGTTATTACACATGTTATTACACATGTTATTACAGCTCTGTGTTATATCTTATTACACATGTTATTACACATGTTATTACAGCGCTGTTATATCTTATTACACATGTTATTAGACATCTTATTACACATGTTATTACACATGTTATTACACATGTTATTACACATGTTATTACACTTGTTATTACAGCGCTGTTATATCTTATTACCCATGTTATTAGACATCTTATTACACATGTTATTACACATGTTATTACACATGTTATTACACTTGTTATTACACTTGTTATTACAGCGCTGTTATATCTTATTACCCATGTTATTACACATCTTATTACACATCTTATTACACATGTTATTACACATCTTATTACACTTGTTATTACAGCGCTGTTATATATTATTACCCATGTTATTAGACATCTTATTACACATGTTATTACACATGTTATTACACATGTTATTACACATGTTATTACACTTGTTATTACACTTGTTATTACAGCGCTGTTATATCTTATTACCCATGTTATTAGACATCTTATTACACATCTTATTACACATGTTATTACACATGTTATTACACATGTTATTACACTTGTTATTACAGCGCTGTTATATCTTATTACCCATGTTATTAGACATCTTATTACACATCTTATTACACATGTTATTACAGTGCTGTTATATCTTATTACATGTTATTAAACATGTTATACAGCACTTACAGCACTGTGTTATATCTTATTACACATGTTATTACACATGTTATTACAGCACTGTGTTATATCTTATTACACATGTTATTACACATGTTATTACAGCGCTGTTATATCTTATTACACATGTTATTACAGCTCTGTGTTATATCTTATTACACATCTTATTACACATGTTATTACACATCTTATTACACATGTTATTACAGCACTGTTATATCTTATTACACATGTTATTACAGCACTGTTATATCTTATTACACATCTTATTACACATGTTATTACACTTGTTAGTACACATCTTATTACACATGTTATTACACATCTTATTACACATGTTATTACACATCTTATTACACATGTTATTACACATGTTATTACACATCTTATTACACATGTTATTACAGCACTGTTATATCTTATTACACATCTTATTACACATGTTATTACACATCTTATTACACATCTTATTACGCATGTTATTACACATGTTATTACAGCGCTGTTATATCTTATTACCCATGTTATTAGACATCTTATTACACATCTTATTACACATCTTATTACACATGTTATTACAGCACTGTTATATCTTATTACACATCTTATTACACATGTTATTACAGCACTGTGTTATATCTTATTACACATATTACACATGTTATTACACATCTTATTACACATGTTATTACAGCACTGTGTTATATCTTATTACACATGTTATTACAGCACTGTGTTATATCTTATTACACATGTTATTACACATGTTATTACAGCGCTGTTATATCTTATTACACATGTTATTACAGCGCTGTTATATCTTATTACACATGTTATTACACATGTTATTACACATGTTATTACAGCTCTGTGTTATATCTTATTACACATGTTATTACACATGTTATTACAGCGCTGTTATATCTTATTACACATGTTATTACACATGTTATTACACATGTTATTACAGCTCTGTGTTATATCTTATTACACATGTTATTACACATGTTATTACAGCGCTGTTATATCTTATTACACATGTTATTACACATGTTATTACAGCTCTGTGTTATATCTTATTACACATGTTATTACACATGTTATTACACATGTTATTACAGCTCTATGTTATATCTTATTGCCAGTGGCGTTTTTATACGTCCAAAGTGGAGGGGCACGAACAACTTAGATGTGTATAAGCTTCTGGTGCTTTTTTAAACACGTAAACAAAGAGCCTATAGGCAAAACACAGAAGATCAGCATGAGATATGACATCAGATGAACCGAAGCTGAAGCAGACGGTCGACTTCATTCCCTTTCTTTCCGTTTGACTGATTGTAATCGCTATACGCTGCTCTCTCTCGTCTCCTCTTCACAACTAAACTTTTCGCGGCACACGTACTTACAGCCAATCAGCTCTCTGAATGACGTTTGGTGGGTATGTCAGCTCAGTGCCCCTATGGTGATTATTTTTTTCCCGCACACATTGAATAGAAAAAGACTCTGAGCATGGGCAGTGTAGTTTTTACAGCACCCATTCAGTTAGACAGTGAGAGAGAGGGGCTCGATCGGGGCTTGACCCACGTCGCTCAACACGGCTCAATAGGCACACTGCAGACACTAATTAGAAGAACAGACTAAAACAGCAATGAGACGAATCAGATTTTTTTGCATATTTTGGGAATTATTATTTGCATTACTCTCTGGTGACACTAGGTGGGGTTGTGCCCACTGCTTATTACACATGTTATTACACATGTTATTACAGCGCTGTTATATTGTATTACACATGTTATTACACATGTTATTACAGCGCTGTTATATTGTATTACACATGTTATTACACATGTTATTACACATGTTATTGCACATCTTATTACAGCACTGTTATATCTTATTACACATCTTATTACACATGTTATTACGGCGCTGTTATATCTTATTACACATGTTATTACACATGTTATTACACATGTTATTACAGCGCTGTTATATCTTATTACACATGTTATTACACATGTTATTGCACATCTTATTACAGCACTGTTATATCTTATTACACATCTTATTACACATGTTATTACGGCGCTGTTATATCTTATTACACATGTTATTACACATGTTATTACAGCGCTGTTATATCTTATTACACATGTTATTACAG
The DNA here is from genome assembly GCA_031216635.1 of Dissostichus eleginoides. Lineage (NCBI taxonomy): Eukaryota > Metazoa > Chordata > Actinopteri > Perciformes > Nototheniidae > Dissostichus > Dissostichus eleginoides. Next base: position 162,648 of record CM062271.1, on the reverse strand, counting down.
CGCTGTTATATCTTATACTGACTGTGTGTGTCCCTCTCTGTGTGTGTGTGTGTGTGTGTGTAGGATCTGGTGCAGCAGAACAACACTCTGATAGAGGAGATGCTGCACCTCATCATCATGGTGGTCGGTGAGTTCAGACTCTGACCACAGAGGGAAAGGAACATTGTCACAGCAACAGTAAAACGCCCAAATATTAATTAAGAGGCATGCATAAAATATTAGAGCTAGAAATAAAAGAAATGACAATTTACAAAAAGTACCCATGCAGGTAACAGTAAAGTAAAAGTATGGCACAGTTATTACAGACTGTGACTTGAGTAGTCTAACTGTGTGTGTGTGTGTGTGTGTGTGTGTGTGTGTGTGTGTGTGTGTGTGTGTGTGTGTGTGCAGGTGAGAGGTATGTCTCAGGTGTGGGACAGGTGGAGCCCTTCGATGAGGTCAGAAGAGAAATCATCCACCAGCTGTCAATTAGACCGATGGCTCACAGCGAGCTGGTGAAGGCTCTGCCCGAGAACGTGAGACACATACCTGTCTGTCTGTTTACCTTTGTCTCTATTTACCTGTCTGTCTGTTTACCTCTGTCTCTATTTACCTGTCTGTCTGTTTACCTGTGTCTCTATTTACCTGTCTGTCTGTTTACCTATGTCTCTATTTACCTGTCTGTCTGTTTACCTGTGTCTCTATTTACCTGTCTGTCTGTTTACCTCTGTCTCTATTTACCTGTCTGTCTGTTTACCTGTGTCTCTATTTACCTGTCTGTCTGTTTACCTATGTCTCTATTTACCTGTCTGTCTGTTTACCTGTGTCTCTATTTACCTGTCTGTCTGTTTACCTATGTCTCTATTTACCTGTCTGTCTGTTCACCTGTGTCTCTATTTACCTGTCTGTCTGTTTACCTGTGTCTCTATTTACCTGTCTTTCTCTTTACCTGTGTCTCTATTTACCTGTCTGTCTGTTTACCTGTGTCTCTATTTACCTGTCTGTCTGTTTACCTGTCTGTCTGTTTTTCTCTTCAGGGGAACAAGGAGACGGGTCTGGAAAGCGTCATCGACAGTGTTGCTTCATTCAAGTGAGTTTACTTTAAAATATCCACTTTAAATACACTGTGAGTCCACCTTAAATACACGTCAGTCCACCTTAAATAGACTTCAGTCCACCTTAAATACACGTCAGTCCACCTTAAATACACGTAAGTACACCTTAAATACATGTCTGTCTCTAGTACACTTACTGTGTGTACTGACTAGTACTGACTGTGTGTACTGACTGTGTTTATTGTGTGTAATGTGTGTACTGACTGTGTGTACTGAGTGTGTGTTGTGTGTACTTATTGTACAGGAAACCAGGGGTGACGGGGCGGGGTCTGTACGAGCTGCAATCTGATTGGCAGAAACACTTCAACCTGTATTTCCATCACTACACCCGAGCGGACCAGTCCAAGGTAATTCTGACGGGTGGGGGGGTCTGTGTGATGTCATGGCAACGGGCTGTGTTTTCATGGTAACGGGCTGCAGGGTTTCCCACACATAGACTTTACTTGGGCAGGCCGCCCAGGTATATTTCGCGACCCATTTAGGGGCGAGAGGAGGGAGAGGAGGGAGAGGGGGGAGAGGAGCAGGGGGGAAAGGAGCAGGGGAAAAGGAGCAGGGGGGCAGGGGGGAGAGGAGGGAGAGGGGGGAGAGGAGGGAGAGGAGGGAGAGGGGGGAGAGGAGCAGGGGGGAAAGGAGCAGGGGGAAAGGAGCAGGGGGGACAGGGGGAGAGGAGGGGAGGGGGGAGAGGAGGGAGAGGAGGGAGAGGGGGAGAGGGGGGAGAGGAGCAGGGGGGAAAGGAGCAGGGGGGACAGGAGGGAGAGGAGGGAGAGGGGGAGAGGAGGGAGAGGGGGGAAAGGAGCAGGGGAAGGAGCAGGAGGGACAGGGGGGAGAGGAGGGGAGGGGGGAGAGAGGGAGAGGAGCAGGGGGGAAAGGAGCAGGGGGACAGGGGGTAGAGGGGGGAGAGGAGGGAGACAGGCGAGGAGGGAGAGGGGGAGAGGGGGAGAGGAGGGAGAGGGGGGAGAGGAGGAGAGGAGCAGGGGGGAAAGGAGCAGGGGGGAGAGGAGGGAGAGGAGGGAGAGGGGGGAGAGGAGGGAGAGGAGCAGGGGGGAAAGGAGCAGGGGGGACAGGGGGGAGAGGAGGGAGAGGGGGGAGAGGAGGGAGACAGGCGAGGAGGGAGAGGGGGAGAGGAGGGAGAGGGGGAGAGGAGGGAGAGGAGCAGGGGGGACAGGGGGGAGAGGAGGGAGAGGAGGGAGAGGGGGGAGAGGAGCAGGGGGAAAGGAGCAGGGGGGACAGGGGGGAGAGGAGGGAGAGGAGGGAGAGGAGCAGGGGCGAAAGGAGCAGGGGGGAAAGGAGCAGGGGGGAGAGGAGGGAGAGGGGGAAGAGGAGGGAGAGGGGGGACCCGGCGGGTCGCCTCGGCTGGGGAGAGGGGGGAGAGGAGGGAGAGGAGGGGAGGAGCAGGGGGGAAAGGAGGCAGGGGGGACAGGGGGGAGAGGAGGGAGAGGGGGGAGAGGAGGGAGAGGGGAGAGGGAGAGGAGGGAGAGGGAGAGGAGGGAGAGGAGCAGGGGGGAAAGGAGCAGGGGTGACAGGGGGAGAGGAGGGAGAGGGGGGAGAGGAGGGAGAGGGGGGAGAGGAGGGGAGAGGAGGGAGAGTGTTGTTGATGGATGGTGTGTTGTTGATGGATGGTGTGTTGTTGTTGATGGATGGTGTGTTGTTGTTGATGGATGGTATGTTGTTGTTGATGGATGGTGTGTTGTTGTTGATGGATGGTGTGTTGTTGTTGATGGATGGTGTGTTGTTGTTGATGGATGGTGTGTTGTTGTTGATGGATGGTGTGTTGTTGTTGATGGATGGTGTGTTGGTTGATGGATGGTGTGTTGTTGTTGATGGATGGTTTGTTGTTGTTGATGGATGGTGTGTGTTGTTGATGGATGGTGTGGTTGTTGTTGATGGATGGTGTGTTGTGTTGATGGATGGTGTGTTGTTGTGATGATGGGTGTGGTTGTGTGATGGATGGTGTGTTGTTGATGGATGGTGTTGTTGTTGATGGATGGTGTGTGTTGTTTGATGGATGGGTGTTGTTGTTGATGGATGGTGTGTTGTTGTTGATGGATGGTATGTTGTTGTTGATGGATGGTGTGTTGTTGTTGGTGGATGGTGTGTTGTTGTTGGTGGATGGTGTGTTGTTGTTGATGGATGGTGTGTTGTTGTTGATGGATGGTGTGTTGTTGATGGATGGTGTGTTGTTGTTGATGGATGGTGTGTTGTTGATGGATGGTGTGTTGTTGTTGATGGATGGTATGTTGTTGTTGATGGATGGTGTGTTGTTGTTGATGGATGGTGTGTTGTTGATGGATGGTGTGTTGTTGTTGATGGATGGTGTGTTGTTGATGGATGGTGTGTTGTTGTTGATGGATGGTATGTTGTTGTTGATGGATGGTGTGTTGTTGTTGATGGATGGTGTGTTGTTGTTGATGGATGGTGTGTTGTTGTTGATGGATGGTATGTTGTTGTTGGTGGATGGTATGTTGTTGATGGATGGTATGTTGTTGTTGATGGATGGTGTGTTGTTGTTGATGGATGGTATGTTGTTGTTGGTGGATGGTATGTTGTTGTTGATGGATGGTATGTTGTTGTTGATGGATGGTTTGTTGTTGTTGATGGATGGTGTGTTGTTGTTGATGGATGGTGTGTTGTTGTTGATGGATGGTTTGTTGTTGTTGATGGATGGTTTGTTGTTGTTGATGGATGGTGTGTTGTTGTTGATGGATGGTGTGTTGTTGTTGGTGGATGGTGTGTTGTTGTTGATGGATGGTATGTTGTTGTTGATGGATGGTATGTTGTTGTTGATGGATGGTGTGTTGTTGTTGATGGATGGTGTGTTGTTGTTGGTGGATGGTGTGTTGTTGTTGATGGATGGTGTGTTGTTGTTGATGGATGGTGTGTTGTTGTTGATGGATGGTGTGTTGTTGTTGATGGATGGTGTGTTGTTGTTGATGGATGGTGTGTTGTTGTTGATGGATAGTTTGTTGTTGTTGATGGATGGTGTGTTGTTGTTGATGGATGGTGTGTTGTTGTTGATGGCCATGTTCTTATGATTATTAAAATGTATCCAGTTCTGTTTCCGTAGATCTAGTCTCTTTATTTTCCCCTCAAAGTGCACCAGATTGCTGCATTCCCCCGGGGGGAACATTCCCCGGGGGGAACATTCCCCCGGACCCCCCGGACCCCCCTAGAGGATTTGAGGTCCACCCCCACTTAAAATCACATGGATAGGTTCCTGAATACATTTACCATTTTTCTAAATAGTAACATGTCCATATGTTTATTTGTGGGCAGTAGATTGAAAGTATAGGACTCTCACTACGGGCCCTGCCTGAACCCGTTCGCTCTGCCATCGCGCGAAGGGTCTGCTAACAAGCCCCCCCCCCGGCTACCAGCACCCCCCCCCCCCCCCCCCGCTACCAGCAGCACCCCCCCCCCCCGCTACCAGCACCCCCCCCCCGCTACCAGCACCCCCCCAAGTATATTTCAGATCTGTGGGCTGTGTTGTGTGTTGCAGGCTGAGGAGGCTCAGAGGAAGCTGAGTAGGCAGAGAGGAGAAGACACAGGTAACTCACCTGGGGAACACACCTGGGAACACACCTGGGGAACACACCTGGAGAACACACCTGGGGAACACACCTGGGGAACACACCTGGGGAACAACTGGGAAACACACCTGGAGAACACACCTGGGACACACCTGGGGAACACACCTGGGGAACACACCTGGGGAACACACCTGGGAACACACCTGGGAAACACACCTGGAGAACACACCTGGGACACACCTGGGGAACACACCTGGGGAACACACCTGGGGAACACACCTGGGAAACACACCTGGAGAACACACCTGGGGAACACACCTGGGGAACACACCTGGAGAACACAACTGGGAAACACACCTGGGGAACACACCTGGGACACAACTGGGGAACACACCTGGCGAACACACCTGGGGAACACACCTCAAGAACACACCTGGGGAACACACCTCAAGAACACACCTCAAGAACACACATGGGGAACACACCTGGGGAACACACCTGGGACACAACTGGGAAACACACCTGGCGAACACACCTGGGACACACCTGGGACACACACCTGGTGAACACACCTGGCGAACACACCTGGCTAACACACCTGGGGAACACACCTGGCGAACACACCTCAAGAAACACACCTGGGGAACACACCTCAAGAACACACCTGGCTAACACACCTGGGGAACACACCTGGCGAACACACCTCAAGAACACACCTGGGGAACACACCTCAAGAACACACCTGGAGAACACACCTGGGGAACACACCTGGCGAACACACCTCAAGAACACACCTGGGGAACACACCTGGGGAACACACCTGGGGAACACACCTGGGACACACCTGGGACACACACCTGGGGAACACACCTCGAGAACACACCTGGGTAACACACCTGGGTAACTCACCTGGGGGACACACCTGGGGGACACACCTGGCGAACATACCCAGAGAACACACCTGGCGACCACACCTGAGACACACCTGGGACACACACCTGGCGAACACACCTCGAGAACACACCTGGGTAACACACCTGGGTAACTCACCTGGGGGACACACCTGGGGGACAGACCTGGCGAACATACCCAGAGAACACACCTGGGGAACACACCTGGGTAACACACCTGGGGGAACTACAGGTACACTATCATACTGATGAGGAGGAGGAGCATTAATTTGTGTGTGTGTGTGTGTGTGTGTGTGTGTGTGTGTGTGTGTGTGTGTGTGTGTGTGTGTGTGCAGCCCTCCCCCCCCCTCTCCCCCCCCCTCTCTCTCCTCTCTTCAGTAGCTTGGTGAACCTCCTTCAGTCTGACCTGATGCTCGCTCTGCAGGGGGCCGTGCTGCTGTGGGCCGGAGAGCCCAGTGGGGGGGGGTGGACCGAGGCCATGCTGCAGAGGGTGAGACAGGGAGGGGGAGGGCGGGGACAGGGAGGGGTGAGACAGGGAGGGGGGGGGGGAAAGGGAGGGGTGAGACAGGGAGGGGGAGGGCGGGGACAGGGAGGGGTGAGACAAGGAGGGGGGGGGGGTACAGGGAGGGGTGAGACAGGGAGGGACACATCAAGTCTCTAAGGATTCATAGAACATTCAGGATTAAAGTTAGTGTGTGTGTGTGTGTGTGTGTGTGTGTGTGTGTGTGTGTGTGTGTGTGTGTGTGTGTGTGTGTGTGTGTGTGTGTGTGTGTGTGTGTAGGTGCTGCACCTGGTGGGTCTGGCTCTCCTGGAGGAGCAGCAGCAGCTGGAGACAAGAGGAGAGGAGGACGTCTCCTTCAGATACAGCTGCAAGATCACCCGTCAGTACACTATATATTTATTATATTTAATATATTTGTTATGTATCATGTGGTGGGTATCTACCTGTGCTCAGGTCCAGGTGAGGCCCCCAGTCTTATTATATCATTATATGTTGTATATACTGTGCTCAGGTCCAGGTGAGGCCCCCAGTCTTATTATATTATTATATGTTGTATATACTGTGCTCAGGTCCAGGTGAGGCCCCCAGTCTTATTATATTATTATATGTTGTATATACTGTGCTCAGGTCCAGGTGAGGCCCCCAGTCTTATTATATTATTATATGTTGTATATACTGTGCTCAGGTCCAGGTGAGGCCCCCAGCCCCTCCGGCAGTGTGCTGGCTCTGCTGGAGAGTCTGCAGAACGCTCCTCACCTGGAGGTCCACAAAGACATGATCACCTGGATCCTGAAGGTGAGTCCCTCCTCTAAAGCAGGGGTTCCCAAACTTTTCAGCCCGCGACCCCCAAAATAGCAGTGCCAGACTGGAGACCCCCTGTCAACGGGGGGGGTGCTAGTGAATTAATTAATTAATTAAAGTTTTCCGCACTCTCGCGGGAATATCTCTGCAATGGAGCGAGTTTAAGTTTCACTTTAGACTGCATGATATAGCCCAGCGCAACCCCTTCGTCCCACATGTTGCCACGTGTTTGTACCATTTCCAGGCGATTTGTAATCTGTTCTAGAAAAACGATGTGTTTTGTTTTACATTTCAAGAAGCATATAGAACAAACAATGTATGTATTTTATCAACATGTATCCATGCTGGAAGTAGATTTAGATGTTAGGAGTGAGATAGAGAGTATTATCTAATATATGCATCCGAAGGACCACCAGCTGGGCTCTGAAGGACCACCAGCTGGGCTCTGAAGGACCTCCAGCTGGGCTCTGAAGGACCACCAGCTGGGCTCTGAAGGACCTCCAGCTGGGCTCTGAAGGACCACCAGCTGGGCTCTGAAGGACCACCAGCTGGGCTCTGAAGGACCTCCAGCTGGGCTCTGAAGGACCTCCAGCTGGGCTCTGAAGGAGAGATGTGTCTGATGATGATGAGTGTGTTTGTGTTCAGATGGTGGCTAACGTGAAAACCATGAGAGAACGATCGTCCTGCAGCTCCACCGTCACCGTGAGACCAGGACAAGGACTTGAGGAGGTACCACACACAAACACACACACACACACACACACACACACACACACACACAGACACACACACACACCTGTCTCAGTCTGAGTGTGTGTCTCTGCAGACGCTGCGCGACAGAGATCAGTTGGAGAGGAAGAGGAAGGCGGAGATGGCTCGGCTGCGGAGGGAGAAGATCATGGCTCAGATGTCCGAGATGCAGAAACACTTCATCAACGAGAACAAGGATCTGTTCCTGGAGGCCTCAGGGTCCACTGTGGAGAGCAGGTACACCTGTACACACCTGGGTACACCTGACCACACCTGTATACACCTCTACACACCTGTATATACCTGGGTAAACCTGACCACACCTGTATACACCTCTACACACCTGTACACACTATGACCGGTAAAATATGCTGAAGACCGGCAAATCTAAATCTCTCCGGTCAAAATGTCCGGTCAAAATAATTTCCCCTCAGCGCAATACCGCATCAGTTGCGCCACTTATGTGACAGACAAGAAGAGTATGTGACAGACAAGAAGAGTCTGTGACAGACAAAAGAGTATGTGACAGACAAGAAGAGTGTGTGACAGACAAGAAGAGTCTGTGACAGACAAGAAGAGTACGTGACAGACAAGAAGAGTACGTGACAGACAAGAAGAGTACGTGACAGACAAGAAGAGTGACAGACAAGAAGAGTACGTGACAGACAAGAAGAGTACGTGACAGACAAGAAGAGTACGTGACAGACAAGAAGAGTACGTGACAGACAAGAAGAGTATGTGACAGACAAGAAGAGTCTGTGACAGACAAGAAGAGTATGTGACAGACAAGAAGAGTACGTGACAGACAAGAAGAGTATGTGACAGACAAAAGAGTACGTGACAGACAAGAAGAGTGACAGACAAGAAGAGTACGTGACAGACAAGAAGAGTACGTGACAGACAAGAAGAGTACGTGACAGACAAAAAGAGTACGTGACAGACAAGAAGAGTATGTGACAGACAAGAAGAGTCTGTGACAGACAAGAAGAGTGACAGACAAGAAGAGTACGTGACAGACAAGAAGAGTATGTGACAGACAAAAGAGTACGTGACAGACAAGAAGAGTGACAGACAAGAAGAGTACGTGACAGACAAGAAGAGTACGTGACAGACAAGAAGAGTACGTGACAGACAAGAAGAGTACGTGACAGACAAGAATAGTATGTGACAGACAAGAAGAGTGACAGACAAGAAGAGTACGTGACAGACAAGAAGAGTGTGTGACAGACAAGAAGAGTGTGTGACAGACAAGAAGAGTACGTGACAGACAAGAAGAGTATGTGACAGACAAGAAGAGTGTGTGACAGACAAGAAGAGTGTGTGACAGACAAGAAGAGTACGTGACAGACAAGAAGAGTATGTGACAGACAAGAAGAGTGTGTGACAGACAAGAAGAGTACGTGACAGACAAGAAGAGTATGTGACAGACAAGAAGAGTGTGTGACAGACAAGAAGAGTGTGTGACAGACAAGAAGTGTATGTGACAGAAAAGAAGAGTACGTGACAGACAAGAATAGTACGTGACAGACAAGAAGAGTACGTGACAGACAAGAAGAGTATGTGACAGACAAGAAGAGTATGTGACAGACAAGAAGAGTATGTGACAGACAAGAATAGTATGTGACAGACAAGAAGAGTGACAGACAAGAAGAGTATGTGACAGACAAGAAGAGTACGTGACAGACAAGAAGTGTATGTGACAGACAAGAAGAGTATGTGACAGACAAGAAGAGTATGTGAGAGACAAAAGAGTATGTGACAGACAAGAAGAGTATGTGACAGACAAGAAGAGTGACAGACAAGAAGAGTATGTGACAGACAAGAAGAGTATGTGACAGACAAGAAGAGTACGTGAGAGACAAAAGAGTACGTGACAGACAAGAATAGTATGTGACAGACAAGAAGAGTGACAGACAAGAAGAGTACGTGACAGACAAGAAGAGTACGTGACAGACAAGAAGAGTATGTGACAGACAAGAAGAGTGACAGACAAGAAGAGTATGTGACAGACAAAAGAGTGTGTGACAGACAAAAGAGTCTGTGACAGACAAGAAGAGTACGTGACAGACAGGAAGAGTATGTGACAGACAAAAGAGTCTGTGACAGACAAGAAGAGTACGTGACAGACAAGAAGAGTACGTGACAGACAGGAAGAGTATGTGACAGACAAAAGAGTCTGTGACAGACAAGAAGAGTACGTGACAGACAAGAAGAGTACGTGACAGACAAGAAGAGTACGTGACAGACAAGAAGAGTACGTGACAGACAAGAAGAGTACGTGACAGTCATTATTTTAATTTTCTATGGGATCATGTTATGTTAAGGCAGAGGGACTGGACAACAGGGTGACATTCACAGGTGTGCAGACTTGAGGTAAAACATGCACTGGAGCCCGGAAAAGGAGCCGTGCCCACAGGAAGCAGAGATGGAGGGTGTGACAGAAATAATCGTTAGATTAGTCGACTACCAAAATAATCGTTAGTTGCAGCCCTATGTGACAGACAAAAGAGTATGTGACAGACAAGAAGAGTACGTGACAGACAAGAAGAATACGTGACAGACAAGAAGAGTACGTGACAGACAAAAGAGTATGTGACAGACAAGAAGAGTACGTGACAGACAAAAGAGTACGTGACAGACAAGAAGAGTACGTGACAGACAAGAAGAGTACGTGACAGACAAGAAGAATACGTGACAGACAAGAAGAGTACGTGACAGACAAAAGAGTATGTGACAGACAAGAAGAGTATGTGACAGACAAAAGAGTATGTGACAGACAAGAAGAGTACGTGACAGACAAGAAGAGTACGTGACAGACAAGAAGAGTACGTGACAGACAAGAAGAGTACGTGACAGACAAGAATAGTGACAGACAAGAATAGTGTGTGACAGACAAGAAGAGTACGTGACAGACAAGAAGAGTATGTGACAGACAAGAATACTATGTGACAGACAAGAATAGTCTGTGACAGACAAGAAGAGTATGTGACAGACAAGAATAGTCTGTGACAGACAAGAAGAGTGTGTGACAGACAAGAAGAGTCTGTGACAGACAAGAAGAGTACGTGACAGACAAGAAGAGTCTGTGACAGACAAGAAGAGTATGTGACAGACAAGAAGAGTACGTGACAGACAAGAAGAGTACGTGACAGACAAGAAGAGTATGTGACAGACAAGAAGAGTATGTGACAGACAAGAAGAGTATGTGACAGACAAGAAGAGTCTGTGACAGACAAGAAGAGTATGTGACAGACAAGAAGAGTACGTGACAGACAAGAAGAGTATGTGACAGACAAGAAGAGTACGTGACAGACAAGAAGGTATGTGACAGGGAGAGAGAGATCAGCTGCTGCTGACGAGTCGACACGCAGCTCTGCATGATCACCTGCAGCGGTGAGCGGAGCAACACACACACTTCAGGTTAGAAAATCACACGTAGCTATTTGAATGACCTCTCAAACTACCTAAACTAGTTATAGATACGTTTAGTTTTACTGTCGGGTCACTCTGGATCCGCGAGCTGCATGAGACTGACGGGCTGTCAGGAGAGAGAGAGAGCGCTCCGTTTATTACTCCCGTGTTGTAAGTTACTGTACACTTTTGAAGAATGTAGTTCATCTACGATAATTAGTTTGTTTAATAATGAATCATATCAATTCGTTTTAAAGCTCAATTAATAACAAAGAAGACCTTTGACCGGAAGATTTCAACTTTAACGGACATTTTGAGCGGCGAAAAAATATTCTAACGGGAACGCTGACCTGTACACACCTGTACACACCTGTATATACCTGGGTACACCTGTACACACCTGTATATACCTGGATACACCTTTACACACCTGGGTACACTTGTACACACCTGTACTCACCTGTACACACCTGTATATACCTGGGTACACCTGTACACACCTGTATATACCTGGGTACAC
>CM062271.1:141132-146132 GCA_031216635.1 Dissostichus eleginoides | reverse complement strand
TCAGGTACACACACTCACCTGACCACAGGTACACACACTCACCTGACCACATGTACACACTCACATGACCACAGGTACACACCTGGCCTCAGGTACACACACTCACCTGACCACAGGTACACACACTCACCTGACCAAAGGTACACACCTGGCCTCAGGTACACACACTCACCTAACCACAGGTACACACACACCTGACTACAGGTACACAGACTCACCTGACCACAGGTACACACTCACCTGACCACAGGTACACACACACTCACATGGACCACAGGTACACACTCGCCTGACCACAGGTACACACACACTCACCTGACCACAGGTACACACACACTCACCTGACCACAGGTACAACACACACCCCTGAACACAGGTACACACCTGACTACACTCTCACCTGGCCTCAGGTACACACACTCACCTGACCACAGGTACACACACACTCACCTGACCACAGGTACACACACACTCACCTGACCACAGGTACACACACACACCCCTGAACACAGGTACACACCTGGCCTCAGGTACACACACACCCTGAATACAGGTACACACACTCACCTGACCTTTTGTTTTCTCAGTGTGGATCATCCCAGTCTCGAGACGTGGCTTAAAACCACCAATCAGCAGATCGCAGCACTATGCTCCGCCCACAGGAAGCAGTCTGGTCAGTCACCTGTCAATCATTTGAAGAAAAGAGTCACAATATTTTGATCATAAATAAACTGTGTGTGTGTGTGTGTGTGTGTGTGTGTGTGTGTGTGTGTGTGTGTCTCAGGTGTAGAGGGGGCAGAGCCTGAGGTTCCTGAAGGCTTCAGAGTGGACTTTACTCCTCAGTGAGTCAGCTGACCGTACCTGAAACTGTCACACTAACTTAATTCAGCTTCAGATAAAGTAAAGTGTGTGTGTGTGTGTGTGTGTTGTGTGTGTGTGTGTTGTGTGTGTGTGGGTGTGTGTGTGTGTGTGTGTGTGTGTGTGTTGTGTGTTGTGTGGTGTGTGTGTGTGTGGTGTGTGTTCAGGAACCCCTTCTCCAGCAGCATCAGTGAGATGATCACCACCTTCAGCATGTCTATATATAAAGTGTCTCTGAAGCTGAACCCCAACGAGCAGGACCCCCGAGTCCCTGTGCTGAGCTGGGCCACATGCGCCTACACCATCCAGAGCATAGGTAAACACACCTGTACCGGTAAACACACCTGAACAGGTAAACACACCTGAACCCGTAATCACACCTGAACAGGTAAACACTCCTGAACAGGTAAACACACCTGAACCCGTAAACACACCTGAACAGGTAAACACTCCTGAACAGGTAAACACACCTGAGGCCTGTACTACGAAGCAGGAGTTTCTCTTAGCGAGCTAACTTCAGGGAAAACTCTGGGTTTCCGGTCCTACGACGCTGGTTCTCTTCTTACCGGGCTAGATCTCCATGGTAACTGATGCTGAGCGGCTAACCTGGTCCGGAGCAGGTTAGGTTGCAGGATAAGAGATCAACTCAGTGAAAGCACCGCCTGCTGACCAATCAGAGCTCAGTGTGCGGAGTTTAAAGCGATCAAGTCATATTACAGGAGAAAGGAAACACAGAAAAACTGCCGTTGCAGGAAAGACGGCCGGCAAAAATCACCGACTGTGTGAACGTGAACATGAATAGAATATCACCTCCCATCTTCAGAGCAATCTGACTATTATAACATTAGCGTTAAGAAAGCTTACTGAAATATCTGCCACAACACAAGTAACCGGATCAAAGTGACATTACGTACAGTCCACTGTGAGTGCAGACGTGGATGTGTCCCATTATCATTCATATCACATCATAATGTATCATATATCTCCTTATCTGAGTCAGCTGAGCCGGATCTGGCCGTGCAACACTCACAGTGTCACATACTGTATGCAGAAGGATTATTTGAAGCAACACATTAAGTTGAGGAAACACTCGAGTCAAATGTAATGAAAGTCAGATCGTGTCTTAGACGGGGCAGTGATATCATAAACCTGTTAATGGACGCATTCAAACACTTGTTCTGTTACCAGCTGTATTCACCTCGCAGGTGCAGCTATGTGGCTTTGATCCTGGATCAAGTGTTTAAGTCATGGATGTTTAAAGTTTAACTTCTTCATTTGTCTAATATTATAGTTCACTTTTCATTCAGGTAGTATGACGCTGCGCTGTCAGTACGCATCTCCATGTTTGTGATTGGTCGAATGCTCCTAGCCCCGCCCCTCTCATGTGAATGCGCTCCTAACTAGATAGGACACGGCTGGCTTGAGCGATCCACTTGATAACCCGCGTCGTAGGACCGCTTAGCGAGAGCGCGTGTTTTGGATTAGGCCAACCGGCTAACTCAAACATATCCAGGTTCTGTTGAACCGGCTTCGTCGTACAGGCCTCTGAACAGGTAAACACACCTGAACAGGTAAACACACCTGAACAGGTAAACACACCTGAACCGGTAAATACACCTGAACAGGTAAACACACCTGAACCGGTAAATACACCTGAACAGGTAAACACACCTGAACCGGTAAACACACCTGAACAGGTAAACACACCTGAACCGGTAAACACACCTGTACAGGTAAACACACCTGAACAGGTAAACACACCTGAACAGGTAAACACACCTGAACAGGTAAACACACCTGAAGAGGTAAACACACCTGAACAGGTAAACACACCTGAAGAGGTAAACACATCTGAACAGGTAAACACACCTGAAGAGGTAAACACATCTGAACAGGTAAACACACCTGAAGAGGTAAACACATCTGAACAGGTAAACACACCTGAACAGGTAAACACACCTGAAGAGGTAAATACACCTGAACAGGTAAACACACCTGAACCGGTAAACACACCTGAACAGGTAAACACACCTGAACCGGTAAACACACCTGTACAGGTAAACACACCTGAACAGGTAAACACACCTGAACAGGTAAACACACCTGAACAGGTAAACACACCTGAAGAGGTAAACACACCTGAACAGGTAAACACACCTGAAGAGGTAAACACACCTGAACAGGTAAACACACCTGAAGAGGTAAACACATCTGAACAGGTAAACACACCTGAAGAGGTAAACACATCTGAACAGGTAAACACACCTGAACAGGTAAACACACCTGAAGAGGTAAACACATCTGAACAGGTAAACACACCTGAAGAGGTAAACACATCTGAACAGGTAAACACACCTGTATCGGTAAAAACACACACACACCTGTACAGGTAAATACACACCTGTCAGTACAGGTGAATATGAACTCAGGTGTGTGTGTCCTGCAGAGCGCCTCCTGATGGACGAGGACAAGCCGCTGTTTGGGAGTTTACCGTGCAGACAGGTAACACACACTCTGATGGACAGCAGGGGGCGGGGCTTCTAGGGTTCAGCTCATTCATTGTGTGTGTGTGTGTGTGTGTGTGTGTGTGTGTGTGTGTGTGTGTGTGTGTGTGTGTGTGTGTGGTGTGTGTGTGTGTGTGTGTGTGTGTGGTGTGTGTGTGTGTCAGGACGACTGTCTGAGCTCTCTCACCAGGTTCAGTTCCTCCTGTTGGACTGCAGCTCCTCCAACAACGGCTCACACACACTTCATCAGGCTGTTCACAGGTAACACACACACACTTCATTAGGCTGTTCACAGGTAACACACACACACTTCATCAGGCTGTTCACAGGTAACACACACACACTTCATCAGGCTGTTCACAGGTAACACACACACACTTCATCAGGCTGTTCACAGGTAACACACACACACTTCATTAGGCTGTTCACAGGTAACACACACACACTTCATCAGGCTGTTCACAGGTAACACACACACACTTCATCAGGCTGTTCACAGGTAACACACACACACTTCATCAGGCTGTTCACAGGTAACACACACACACTTCATCAGACTGTTCACAGGTAACACACACACACTTCATCAGACTGTTCACAGGTAACACACACACACTTCATCAGGCTGTTCACAGGTAACACACACACTCTTCATCAGACTGTTCACAGGTAACACACACACTTCATCAGGCTGTTCACAGGTAACACACACACACTTCATTAGGCTGTTCACAGGTAACACACACACACTTCATCAGACTGTTCACAGGTAACACACACACACTTCATCAGGCTGTTCACAGGTAACACACACACACTTCATCAGGCTGTTCACAGGTAACACACACACACTTCATCAGACTGTTCACAGGTAACACACACACTTCATCAGACTGTTCACAGGTAACACACACACACTTCATCAGACTGTTCACAGGTAACACACACACTTCATCAGACTGTTCACAGGTAACACACACACTTCATCAGGCTGTTCACAGGTAACACACACACACTTCATCAAACTGTTCACAGGTAACACACACACTTCATCAGACTGTTCACAGGTAACACACACACTTCATCAGGCTGTTCACAGGTAACACACACACACTTCATCAGACTGTTCACAGGTAACACACACACACACACACTTCATCAGACTGTTCACAGGTAACACACACACACACACACTTCATCAGACTGTTCACAGGTAAACACACACCACACACTTCATCAGACTGTTCACAGGTAACACACACACACACACACACACTTCATCAGACTGTTCACAGGTAACACACACACACACACACACACACACACTTCATCAGACTGTTCACAGGTAACACACGTTCACAAGTGTGTTTGTTCTGTGTGTTGTTGCAGCCCTGGTTCCTGACTCTCAGGTAGAGGACTCTCTGTGTGTCCTCGACATCGACATGTTCCACCTGCTGGTGAGTTACACACACACACACACACACACACACACACACACACATACACACACACACACACATAAACTGTATATAGATAGGTATACAGTGTGTAACTCAATACATGTGTGTGTGTGTGTGTGTGTGTGTGTGTGTGTGTGTGTGTGTGTGTGTGTGTGTGTGTGTGTGTGTGTGTGTGTGT
>CM062271.1:131132-136132 GCA_031216635.1 Dissostichus eleginoides | reverse complement strand
CACACACACACACACACACACACACACACACACTTTGTATTGTATGAGAGGTTCCAGGTAAAGACTCGAACCCTCTGAGGTTCTTTTAGAACAGACAAACAATGTGCGATTAATCGTGATTAACTATTTTAATCGACTGACAGCCCTAATTTTTATATATTTATGTGTGTCTTCAGACGGGGGAACCCCCTCCACCTGTGCGCTGAGCGCTACAGGAAGATCGAGCGTCTGTGGCGGCAGCACGGCGTCGCTGAGGTCATAGGTCACGCTCAGGAGGCCAATCAGACGCTGGTGGCCATCGACTGGCAGCACCTGTGATGACGAACAGCTTCTCACTCTGCTTCCTGCAGCCCAGCGCTGACGTCCAATCAACTTTCAGGGACTTTTTTCTGAAGGCTGCTGGCCTTTGACCCCTGACCTTCTCCATGATTCACTCACCAATCAGAGAGCAGGATGAAAACTGACTCCGCCTCCCTGCACACAGAAAGGAAGTTACAAACGTTGTTATTTTGCATCTTTATGAAAATCATCTCCAGATTTCTCACTCTGCTCGTCACAGAAAGGGTTAGCAGGTGACTCGTTAGCAGGTGACTCGTTAGCAGGTGACTCGTTAGCAGGGGAACTCTGTAGCAGGTGACTCGTTAGCAGGGGAACTCTGTAGCAGGTGACTCGTTAGCAGGGGAACTCGTAGCAGGTGAACTCGTTAGCAGGTGAATCGTTAGCAGGTGACGTTTAGCAGGTGACTCGTTAGCAGGTGAACTCGTTAGCAGGTGACTCGTTAGCAGGTGAACTCGTTAGCAGGTGACTCGTTAGCAGGTAACTCGTTAGCAGGTGACTCGTTAGCAGGGGAACTCTGTAGCAGGTGACTCGTTAGCAGGGGAACTCTGTAGCAGGTGAACTCGTTAGCAGGTGAACTCGTTAGCAGGTGACTCGTTAGCAGGTGACTCGTTAGCAGGTGAACTCGTTAGCAGGTGACTCGTTAGCAGGTGAACTCGTTAGCAGGTGACTCGTTAGCAGGTGACTCGTTAGCAGGTGACTCGTTAGCAGGGGAAACTCTGTAGCAGGTGAAACTCGTTAGCAGGTGACTCGTTAGCAGGTGACTCGTTAGTAGGTGAACTCGTTAGCAGGAGAACTCGTTAGCAGGTGACTCGTTAGCAGGGGAACTCTGTAGCAGGTGAACTCGTTCGCAGGTGAACTCGTTAGCAGGTCGTTAGCAGGGGAACTCTGTAGCAGGTGAACTCGTTAGCAGGTGAACTCGTTAGCAGGTCGTTAGCAGGTGGCTCGTTAGCAGGGGATTCTGTAGCAGGTGAACTCGTTAGCAGGTCGTTAGCAGGTGGCTCGTTAGCAGGGGACTCTGTAGCAGGTGAACTCGTTCGCAGGTGAACTCGTTAGCAGGTCGTTAGCAGGTGGCTCGTTAACAGGGGACTCTGTAGCAGGTGAACTCGTTAGCAGGTCGTTAGCAGGTGGCTCGTTAGCAGGGGACTCTGTAGCAGGTGAACTCGTTAGCAGGTCGTTAGCAGGTGGCTCGTTAGCAGGGGACTCTGTAGCAGGTGAAACTCGTTCGCAGGTGAACTCGTTAGCAGGTCGTTAGCAGGTGAACTCGTTCGCAGGTGAACTCGTTAGCAGGTCGTTAGCAGGTCGTTAGCAGGTGGCTCGTTAGCAGGGGACTCTGTAGCAGGGGAACTCGTTCGCAGGTGAACTCGTTCGCAGGTGAACTCGTTGGTCCACAGATTGTAAGAGAGTCGGAGCCGCTCTAACCAGGAGAATAACTACATCTCCCAGGATGCATTTCAGTCACAAACAGCCAATCACAGAGCTTAAAGCCACTGTAGAGACAGGAAATAAAACAGCTGTTTTAATCAGTTCACCTTCGTGGCAACAGCGGCTGAGGCTGATGGGTAATGTAGTTTATTATGTTGAATCCACTTCTGGTTTCTGGTTCAGATTATCTTTGATCAGCAGATACATTTACTTTGTTATCCTTTTATTTACAGACCTGTGTTTGTTCTGGAGAGCTGTGTGATGTCACTTCCTGTTAGAATGAGCTGTGTGATGTCACTTCCTGTTAGAATGAGCTGTGTCACTTCCTGTTAGAGTGAGCTGTGTGATGTCACTTCCTGTTAGAATGAGCTGTGTCACTTCCTGTTAGAGTGAGCTGTGTGATGTCACTTCCTGTTAGAGTGAGCTTGTGATGTCACTTCCTGTTAGAGTAAGCTGTGTGATGTCACTTCCTGTTAGAGTGAGCTGTGTGATGTCACTTCCTGTTAGAGTAAGCTGTGACGCAGATTTCTGTTTTATTTATTCATGAGTGAGTTGAGGATCAGATTAAAGCAGGAGACCCTATAAAGAAGAACCAATAAAGACTCTGAAAGCAGCTCCTGTCTCACCGCTTTATTGATCAATGACTTTTATCACTTGTTTCTAATATATACACTATATAAACAAAAGTGTTGGATCATGAATCACTGAGCTCAGGTGTTTCCTTCAGTCCCTCAGGTGAAGCAAACCAAGCACCAGCAGTCTTTACAATCATCTCTGAAGAGCTGGCTGAGTTCAAAACGTGGGTCTGTAGCAGGAGGCCACCGTCAGAACGAGGCCGTTCTTCTCTGCTAGATATCCCCCATCAACGGGTTCCAGCTCTGCATTCATATCAGACGGAGTAGATATCCCCCATCAACGGGTTCCAGCTCTGCATTCATATCAGACGGAGTAGATATTCCCCCATCAACGGGTTCCAGCTGCATTCATATCAGACGGAGTAGATATCCCCCATCAACGGGTTCCAGCTCTGCACTCATATCAGACGGAGTAGATATCCCCCATCAACGGGTTCCAGCTCTGCATTCATATCAGACGGAGTAGATATCCCCCATCAACGGGTTCCAGCTCTGCATTCATATCAGACGGAGTAGATATCCCCCATCAACGGGTTCCAGCTCTGCATTCATATCAGACGGAGTAGATATCCCCCATCAACGGGTTCCAGCTTGCACTCATATCAGACGGAGTAGATATCCCCCATCAACGGGTTCCAGCTCTGCATCATATCAGACGGAGTAGATATCCCCCATCAACGGGTTCCAGCTCTGCACTCATATCAGACGGAGTAGATATCCCCCATCAACGGGTTCCAGCTCTGCATTCATATCAGAGGAGTAGATATCCCCCATCAACGGGTTCCAGCTCTGCACTCATATCAGACGGAGTAGATATCCCCCATAAACGGGTTCCAGCTCTGCATTCATATCAGACGGAGTAGATATCCCCCATCAACGGGTTCCAGCTCTGCATTCATATCAGACGGAGTAGATATCCCCCATCAACGGGTTCCAGCTCTGCATTCATATCAGACGGAGTAGATATCCCCCATCAACGGGTTCCAGCTCTGCATTCATATCAGACGGGTAGATATCCCCCATCAACGGGTTCCAGCTCTGCACTCATATCAGACGGAGTAGATATCCCCCATCAACGGGTTCCAGCTCTGCATTCATATCAGACGGAGTAGATATCCCCCATCAACGGGTTCCAGCTCTGCATTCATATCAGACGGAGCTGCTGAAGCCTGACATCACACGATGATGTAAAGACTGGACTCTGGAGCGGTGGAAACTTGTTCTATGGACCAATCACGCTCCTCTATCTGTCTGATGGACCAATCACGCTCCTCTGTGGACCAATCACGCTCCTCTATCTGTCTGATGGACCAATCACGCTTCTCTGTGGATCAATCACGCTCCTCTATCTGTCTGATGGACCAATCACGCTCCTCTGTGGACCAATCACGCTCCTCTATCTGTCTGATGGACCAATCACGCTCCTCTATCTGTCTGATGGACCAATCACGCTCCTCTATCTGTCTGATGGACCAATCACGCTTCTCTGTGGACCAATCACGCTCCTCTGTGGACCAATCACGCTCCTCTATCTGTCTGATGGACCAATCACGCTTCTCTGTGGACCAATCACGCTCCTCTATCTGTCTGATGGACCAATCACGCTCCTCTGTGGACCAATCACGCTCCTCTATCTGTCTGATGGACCAATCACGCTCCTCTATCTGTCTGATGGACCAATCACGCTCCTCTATCTGTCTGATGGACCAATCACGCTTCTCTGTGGACCAATCACGCTCCTCTGTGGACCAATCACGCTCCTCTATCTGTCTGATGGACCAATAACGCTTCTCTGTGGACCAATCATGCTCCTCTATCCGTCCTCTGATGGACCAATCACGCTCCTCTATCTGTCTGATGGACCAATCACGCTTCTCTGAGGACCAATCACGCTCCTCTGTGGACCAATCACGCTCCTCTATCTGTCTGATGGACCAATCACGCTCCTCTATCCGTCCTCTGATGGACCAATCACGCTCCTCTATGGACCAATCACGCTCCTCTGTGGACCAATCACGCTCCTCTATCCGTCCTCTGATGGACCAATCACGCTCCTCTATGGACCAATCACGCTCCTCTGTGGACCAATCACGCTCCTCTATCCGTCCTCTGATGGACCAATCACGCTCCTCTGTGAACAATCACACACCTCTGTGGACCAATCACGCTTCTCTATCTGTCTGATGGACCAATCACGCTCCTCTGTGACCAATCACGCTCTCTGTGGACCAATCACGCTCCTCTGTGGACCAATCACGCTCCTCTATCCGTCCTCTGATGGACCAATCACACTCCTCAGTGGAAAAATCACGCTTCTCTGTGGACCAATCACGCTCCTCTATCCGTCCTCTGATGCACCAATCACGCTCCGAACGCTAGCGAACTGTCAACTGGGGGGAGCCTCGCTGCGGGGAAACGGCGGACCTGTCGGTGCAACTTCAATGATGCCTTTTAAGAACATAAAAAATGAAGGGCGGTGACAGCCGTCAGCGAATCGAGCCGGCCCTTGACGACCGGCCCTTGACGACCGGCCCTTGACGACCGGCTGTTCTGTGATTCTCCAGATTCTACAGATGGCCAGTCCGCGGAGGGTGGAAAATACAT
>CM062271.1:123632-126132 GCA_031216635.1 Dissostichus eleginoides | reverse complement strand
GACCACTGTCCTCTCCATACTCTGAACTCTGAACACTGAATGATGGCAGACCCCTCCGCCCCCCCCACAGTATGGAGCTGCAGCTCGGCGTTATGAGAACAGGAGCGTCGCTGTGAACCGTCTCATCTGCAAACAGGAAACTTTTCTTCTCTTTACTTCTTCCCGTGTTCCCGGTGAGTCTCTGCAGGCGTCGCCATGCCGTTCATGCCGGTGAAGTTCAACCTGCAGAAGCGGGTGAAGCTGGCTCAGGGTCTCTGGATGATCTACTGGCTCTCCGTCATCGTGGGGATCCTCATCTTCAGCCTGGGCCTCTTCTTCAAGGTGGAGCTGCGTAAGAGGAGCGAGATGATGGACAACAACGAGAGCCACCTGGTTCCCAACCTGCTGATCCTGGTGGGGCTGCTGGCCGGCGGAGTCAGCGCCTTCGGGGGCAAAGTGTGCCACGACTCGCTGGACCCCGTCAAGTTCGCAAAGTGGAAGCCCATGCTGAAGCCCTACCTGCTGCTGTGCTGCGGCTTCAACGTGCTCATGCTGTTCACCGCGCTGCTCTGCTTCCTCATGCAGTTCGCCGTCTACCTGACGCTGGCCGAGGGCCTGAAGAACAGCATCAAGTTCTACAAGGACACGGACACGCCGGGACGCTGCTTCATGAAGAGGACACTCGACATGACGCAGATCGAGTTCCGCTGCTGCGGGAACAACAACTTCAGGGACTGGTTTCGAGGTGCAGTGGATCAGCAACCGGTACCTGGACATGAGCAACGACCTGGTGAAAGAGTGAGTCTACACCTGAGGGGGTTTCATGTGGGGGGGGGGCAGTAAGGGTCCATGAGCACGACCTGGTGATACAGTGAGTCTATACCTGAGGGGTTTCATGTGGGGGGGGGGGCAGTAAGGGTCCATGAGCAACGACCTGGTGAAAGAGTGAGTCTACACCTGAGGGGGTTTCATGTCGGGGGGGTAAGTAAGGGTCCATGAGCAACGACCTGGTGAAAGAGTGAGTCTATACCTGAGGGGGTTTCATGTGGGGGGGGGGGGGGACAGTAAGGGTCCATGAGCAACGACCTGGTGAAAGAGTGAGTCTATACCTGAGGGGTTTCATGTGGGGGGGACAGTAAGGGTCCATGAGCAACGACCTGGTGAAAGAGTGAGCCTATACCTGAGGGGGTTTCATGTGGGGGGGGGACAGTAAGGGTCCATGAGCAACGACCTGGTGAAAGAGTGAGCCTATACTGAGGGGGTTTCATGTGGGGGGGGGGACAATAAGGTCCATGAGCAACGACCTGGTGAAAGAGTGAGCCTATACCTGAGGGGTTTCATGTGGGTGGGGGACAGTAAGGGTCCATGAGCAACGACCTGGTGAAAGAGTGAGTCTATACCTGAGGGGGTTTCATGTGGGGGGGACAGTAAGGGTCCATGAGCAACGACCTGGTGAAAGAGTGAGCCTATACCTGAGGGGGTTTCATGTGGGGGGGGGACAGTAAGGGTCCATGCAACGACCTGGTGAAAGAGTGAGCTATACCTGAGGGGGTTTCATGTGGGGGGGACAGTAAGTCCATGAGCAACGACCTGGTGAAAGAGTGAGCCTATACCGGGGGGTTTCATGTGGGGGGGACAGTAAGGGTCCATGAGCAACGACCTGGTGGAAAGATGAGCCTATACCTGAGGGGGTTTCATGTGGGGGGGGACAGTAAGGGTCCATGAGCACGACCTGGTGAAAGAGTGAGCCATACCTGAGGGGGTTTCATGTGGGGGGGGGACGTAAGGGTCCATGAGCAACGACCTGGTGAAAGAGTGAGTCTATACCTGAGGGGGTTTCATGTGGGGGGGGGGACAGTAAGGGTCCATGAGCAACGACCTGGTGAAAGATGAGTCTATACCTGAGGGGGTTTTCATGTGGGGGGGGGACAGTAAGGGTCCATGAGCAACGACATGGTGAAAGAGTGAGTCTATACCTGAGGGGGTTTCATGTGGGGGGGGGACAGTAAGGGTCCATGAGCAACGACCTGGTGAAAGAGTGAGTCTATACCTGAGGGGTTTCATGTGGGGGGGGACAGTAAGGGTCCATGAGCAACGACATGGTGAAAGAGTGAGCCTACACCTGAGGGGGTATCATGTGGGGGGGGGGGGACAGTAAGGGTCCATGAGCAACGACCTGGTGAAAGAGTGAGTCTACACCTGAGGGGGTTTCATGTGGGGGGGGGACAGTAAGGGTCCATGAGCAACGACCTGGCGAAAGAGTAAGTCTACACCTGAGGGGGTATCATGTGGGGGGGGGGACAGTAAGGGTCCTCACTTTTTGTCCATTGAGACTCTTCAGGTTACACTTTATTTCTGATTTCCAGAAACCTCTTGAGTTGCTGGACTCTAAGCTCTGATTGGTTAAAGGGGTCAGTGCAGGATAACGGGGGGAATTAGGGAGGTCAAAGTCACCGTGCAGCAGGTCAATGTACCGGCCCGGCTCTAAGTCCATAATCTGTCAGGATCTGATTTCCACCTC
>CM062271.1:93632-116132 GCA_031216635.1 Dissostichus eleginoides | reverse complement strand
ATACACAATAACACAATAACACAATAACACAATAACACAGATACAATAGTGCAAGTCAATATAATAAAACAGAATATAATAGAAACTGTGCAGAATAGTCTATATACAGTAATTGGAATATTGATATATATGAGTGTTGGCTTCATATCCATGTTGTTGCACCATGAGAGAAAGAGTGGTGGGGAGGGGGTTATATTAGAGCAGATGGAGGATGTTCCTCAGAGGCGTTCCTCAGAGAGGGAGGACGTTCCTCAGAGACGTAGCTCAGAGAGGGAGGACGTTCCTCAGAGACGTTCCTCAGAGATGTTCCTCAGAGAGGGAGGACGTTCCTCAGAGATGGAGGGCGTTCCTCAGAGACGTTCCTCAGAGAGGGAGGACGTTCTTCAGAGACGTTCCTCAGAGATGGAGGGTGTTCCTCAGAGATGGAGGGCGTTCCTCAGAGATGGAGGGCGTTCCTCAGAGACGTTCCTCAGAGA
The DNA here is from genome assembly GCA_031216635.1 of Dissostichus eleginoides. NCBI lineage: Eukaryota > Metazoa > Chordata > Actinopteri > Perciformes > Nototheniidae > Dissostichus > Dissostichus eleginoides. Next base: position 115,656 of record CM062271.1, on the reverse strand, counting down.
GGGAGGGCGTTCTTCAGAGACGTTCCTCAGAGAGGGAGGACGTTCTTCAGAGACGTTCCTCAGAGATGGAGGGCGTTCTTCAGAGACGTTCCTCAGAGATGGAGGGTGTTCCTCAGAGATGGAGGGCGTTCCTCAGAGACGTTCCTCAGAGAGGGAGGACGTTCTTCAGAGACGTTCCTCAGAGATGGAGGGTGTTCCTCAGAGATGGAGGGCGTTCCTCAGAGATGTTCCTCAGAGATGGAGGGCGTTCCTCAGAGATGTTCCTCAGAGATGGAGGATGTTTCCGTGCAGCGACGTGCTAAGCTGCACGCTGGGCAGTTCTCCGAGGATCAGGAACTATTCCTGGGATAATCTGAGCAGTGGCAACAGGTTGCATTCTGGGAAGATCAGGGTCAGTTCCTGCGAGCGAGATTTTGTGGGTCAAATAAACAAGTTTGATCTGAAGCGTCACGAGATTACAGAGAACTCAGGAACTCAGGAACACCTTCATGCAGCTGTGCTTCAGTGTGTTGTTATTTACCTCTCAGATGTTTGTGATATCTTTTGTTTACATCACAGTCTTTAGTCCATTAACTGGGGGTCTCTCCCGTTAACTGGGGGTCTCTCCCGTTAACTGGGAGGTCTCTCCCATTAACTGGGGGTTTCTCCCATTAACTGGGGGTTTCTCCCATTAACTGGGGGTTTCTCCCATTAACTGGGAGGTCTCTCCCATTAACTGGGGGGCTCTCCCATTAACTGGGGGTTTCTCCCATTAACTGGGGGTCTCTCCCAAACTGGGGTTTCTCCCATTAACTGGGGGTTCTCCCATTAACTGGGGGTCTCTCATTAATGGGGGGTCTCTCCCATTAACTGGGGGGTCTCTCCCATTAACTGGGGGTTTCCCATTAACTGGGGGTTCTAAATTAACTGGGGTCTCCCATTAACTGGGGGTTCTCTCCCATTAAATGGGGGTCCTCTCCCATGAACTGGGGGTTTCTCCCATTAACTGGGGGTCTCTCAAACTGGGAGGTCTCTCCCATTAACTGGGGGGTCTCTCCCATTAACTGGGGGTCTCCACATTAACTGGGGGGTCTCTCCCATTAATTGGGGGGTCTCTCCATAATTGGGGGTCTCTCCCATTAACTGGGGGTTCTCCATTAACTGGGGGTTTCTCCCATTAACTGGGAGGTCTCTCCCATTAACTGGGGGCTCTCCCATGAACTGGGGGTTTCTCCATTAACTGGGGGCTCTCCCATGAACTGGGGGTTTCTCCCATTAACTGGGGGTTTCTCCCATTAACTGGGGGGTCTCTACATTAACTGGGGGTCTCTACATTAACTGGGGGTCTCTCCCATTAATTGGGGGTCTTCCATTAATTGGGGGGTCTCTCCCATAACTGGGGGTTTTCCCATTAACTGGGGTTTCTCCCATTAACTGGGGGTCTCTCCCATTAACTGGGAGGTCTCTCCATTAACTGGGGGCTCTCCCATGAACTGGGGGTTTCTCCCATTAACTGGGGGTCTCACCATTAACTGGGGGTCTCTCCATTAACTGGGGGGTAACTCCCATTAACTGGGGGTCTCCTCCATGAAGGGGGTTTCTCCCATAACTGGGGGTTTCTCTCATTAACTGGGAGGTCTCCCATTAACTGGGGGGTTCTCTCCATTAACTGGGGGTCTCCCATTAACTGGGGGTCTCTCCCATTAACTGGGGTTCTCCCATAACTGGGGGTCTCTCCATTAACTGGGGGTCTCTCCATTAACTGGGGGTCTCTACATGAACTGGGGGTTCTCCCATTAATGGGGGGTCTCTCCATTAACTGGGGGTCTCTCCATTAACTGGGGGTCTCTCCATTAACTGGGGGTCTCTCTCATTAACTGGGGGTCTCTCCCATTAACTGGGGGTCTCTCTCATTAACTGGGAGGTCTCTCCCATTAACTGGGGGTCTCTCTCATTAACTGGGGGTCTTCTCCCATGAACTGGGGGTTTCTCCCATTAACTGGGGTCCTCTCATTAACTGGGGGTCTTCCCATTAACTGGGGGTCTCTCTCATTAACGGGGGTCTCTCCCATTAACTGGGGGTCTCTCTCATTAACTGGGGGCTCTCCCATTAACTGGGGGTCTCTCTCATTAACTGGGAGGTCTCTCCCATTAACTGGGGGTCTCTCTCATTAACTGGGGGTCTCTCCCATGAACTGGGGGTTTCTCCCATTAACTGGGGGTCTCTCCCATGAACTGGGGGTTTCTCCCATTAACTGGGGGTTTCTCCCATTAACTGGGGGTCTCTCCCATTAACTGGGGGGGTCTCTCACATTAACTGGGGGTCTCTCCCATTAATTGGGGGGTCTCTTCCATTAATTGGGGGGTCTCTCCCATTAACTGGGGGTTTCTCCCATTAACTGGGGGTTTCTCCCATTAACTGGGGGTCTCTCCCATTAACTGGGAGGTCTCTCCCATTAACTGGGGGTCTCTCTCATTAACTGGGGGGGTCCCTCACATTAACTGGGGGGTCTCTCCCATTAATTGGGGGGTCTCTCTCATTAACTGGGGGTCTCTCCCATTAACTGGGGGTCTCTCTCATTAACTGGGGGTCTCTCCCATTAACTGGGGGTCTCTCTCATTAACTGGGGGTCTCTCCCATTAACTGGGGGTCTCTCTCATTAACTGGGAGGTCTCTCCCATTAACTGGGGGTCTCTCTCATTAACTGGGGGTCTCTCCCATGAACTGGGGGTTTCTCCCATTAACTGGGGGTCTCTCCCATGAACTGGGGGTTTCTCCCATTAACTGGGGGTTTCTCCCATTAACTGGGGTCTCTCCCATTAACTGGGGGGGTCTCTCACATTAACTGGGGGTCTCTCCCATTAATTGGGGGGTCTCTTCCATTAATTGGGGGGTCTCTCCCATTAACTGGGGGTTTCTCCAATTAACTGGGGGTCTCTCCCATGAACTGGGGGTTTCTCTCATTAACTGGGGGTCTCTCCCATTAACCAGTTAACCGGGGGCAAAACGCAACATCTTGCAAAAAACAGCGTCTCAGGGCTTCTTAACATTTAACAAACTATGAATGTGTCATACCCACTCAACGGGAAGAAACTCAGCTATCAGACAATATTAACCATTTTTAGCTAAACGAAACACAAGGGTAATACCAAGGCTCTGAATTGGCCCTGAGCGAAAAAATGCAGATCTGCACAAACAAGATATCAGCTAGCAAGCTGAGATTCCACAGACTGTAGGGGTATCAGTATCATCACTGAGCGATCAGAGCTCACGGCATGGGAAGCGAACCCACACCACGTAGCTTTACGGAGCAAACACGGGAAATATTCTTACCTATGCTGTTGTTCTGATCAAAAGTTGTGTTCAATGGCATCAAAACGATAAAAACGCAGCTGAAGGTTAATCCAATGGTTAATCCAATGTGTCCGTGTCACTTTGAAATGATTACTGATAATCCATCTTCATATTTCTGTCAATAACGGAGTTTCATATTAGCTGCTATGAGAGCTACTAGAGCGTATGACAGCTTCCGGTTTTGGGCATTCTGGCTATGCATCACTCTCATTCACCAATGGGTAATGTTTTGGTGGATTTAGGAACTTCCCCTCGATTCTATTGGCTCTAACGGTTCAAAAGAGATGTCAATCATCAAAATCAACGAGGGGGGCCAGAGATATGGAAAACCCACTTCTGGGGTCATTTGGGTGGATTTTCCATATCTCTGGCCCCCCTCGGTCGGTTTGATGATTGACATCTCTTTTTAACCGTTAGAGCCAATCGAATCGAGGGGAAGTTCCTAAAATCCATCTAAGCATTACCCATTGGGGAATGAGAGTGATGCGCACGCAGTTTGCCCAAAACCGGAAGCTGGGTTGTAGCTCTAATAGCAGCTAATAGCAGCTAATAGCAGCTAATAGCAGCTAATAGTAATATGAAAACTCCGTTATTGACATAAAAATGGAATGATGGATTATCAGTAATCATTTCAAAGTGACACGGACACATTGGATTAACCTATGATTAACCTTCAGCAGCGTTTTTATCGTTTTAATGCCATTGAGATACTTTTGATCAGACAACGACACAGGAAGACATATTTCCCGTTTTAAAGCTACGTGGTGTGATGTCTGGGTTCGCTTCCCCTGCTGCGAGTTCTGATCGCTCAGTGATGATACTAATACCCCTAGAGCAGGGGTGCCCACACTTTTTCAGCTTGGGAGCTACTTTTAAAAGGACCAAGCCCAAATGATATACCTACAGGGCCGCCCTGCCCAATCTGTGTCGTGAGCACGCGGGGGGGGGGGGGGGGGGTGCTAGTGGACTAAACGGGTAAACTGTGGCTAATAGTGCGCCGCATTTGCTCAGGAGGTGAGGCCCCCTCATAAACTGCATGAAACCCGTATGGCACAATACAACTCAGACTGGCTTACCTGCACGTCAATCAAGTGGCAAATGCCAAAGTAAGGAGGATGATAGGCTAACTTCAAAACTAGACTAACTTTTTTTCTTCTTTTTTTTTTATGCCATGCGATCTACCCACACTCCCCTTGCGATCGACGGTCGACGTATTGGGCACCCCTGCCCTAGAGTCTGTGGAATCTCAGCTTGCTAATCGATATCTTGTTTGTGCAGATCCGATAAGTAATAAAGTATTATACCCATAGCCGTGGGAACATGTTTCAAACGGGGGCGCTGTGGGGACAGAGGGCCCGGTTCGGACCAACTTGCTGCCCTCGAGCTCTCTCTCCAACAGACCAACACAGCAGGGCCGGTTCGGACCAACTTGCTGCCCTCGAGCTCTCTCCAACAGACCAACACACCAGGGCCGGTTCGGACCAACTTGCTGCCCTCGAGCTCTCTCTCCAACAGACCAACACAGCAGGGCCGGTTCGGACCAACTTGCTGCCCTCGAGCTCTCTCTCCAACAGACCAACACAGCAGGGCCGGTTCGGACCAACTTGCTGCCCTCGAGCTCTCTCTCCAACAGACCAACACACCAGGGCCGGTTCGGACCAACTTGCTGCCCTCGAGCTCTCTCTCCAACAGACCAACACACCAGGGCCGGTTCGGACCAACTTGCTGCCCTCGAGCTCTCTCTCCAACAGACCAACACAGCAGGGCCGGTTCGGACCAACTTGCTGCCCTCGAGCTCTCTCTCCAACAGACCAACACAGGGGCCGGTTCGGACCAACTTGCTGCCCTCGAGCTCTCTCTCCAACAGACCAACACAGCAGGGCCGGTTCGGACAACTTGCTGCCCTCGAGCTCTCTCTCCAACAGACCAACACAGCAGGGCCGGTTCGGACCAACTTGCTGCCCTCGAGCTCTCTCTCCAACAGACCAACACAGCAGGGCCGGTTCGGACCAACTTGCTGCCCTCGAGCTCTCTCTCCAACAGACCAACAAAGCAGGGCCGGTTCGGACCAACTTGCTGCCCTCGAGCTCTCTCTCCAACAGACCAACACAGCAGGGCCGGTTCGGACCAACTTGCTGCCCTCGAGCTCTCTCTCCAACAGACCAACACAGCAGGGCCGGTTCGGACCAACTTGCTGCCCTCGAGCTCCTCTCCAACAGACCAACACATGTATTCATTATTGTATGAACATGTTTTAATGGGGGGGGGACGTCACATCCTCCAGGGCAGGGGTCTGCAACCTTTTTGACCAAAAGAGACATTTTGCCCCCTTTTCCAACAATTTGTTTTGTCTGGAGCCGCAAGACATATTTGATAGCTTATAAAACAGTTGTATTTATTGTTATATCATAGACAAAAACTACAGTTTTTTTGCATTTATTATTTATAAAAACCTCTAATAAGAAACAAAGAACTCTTATAAGGAGAATAAAAAAATACACAGGCCTACTTTGAAATAAAGTAAACACAGCACTGGGGGGTCCTCTGTGCATTTGAAATAAATAAAGCATATAGGTGCACCCTAAAAAGAGTTAAGTGATTGAATGATGACTGGAGATCGTCAGCTGTCTTCCTCTCCCGAGAGGCTGCAGCTCTTTGACCCCTCCTCTCCCGAGAGGCTGCAGCTCTTTGACCCCTCCTCTCCCGAGAGGCTGCAGCTCCTTTGACCCCTCCTCTCCCGAGAGGCTGCAGCTCTTTGACCCCTCCTCTCCCGAGAGGCTGCAGCTCTTTGACCCCTCCTCTCCCGAGAGGCTGCAGCTCTTTGACCCCTCCTCTCCCGAGAGGCTGCATCTCGTAGGATGTGATGCATATTTGAGTTGATCTAATTAAAACCGTTTTGTTTTTTATTTATGTGTCACAGTATCTCCTCAAAATACAAGATACGAAACATTTTCAACCGTGCAGCAAAATATAAATAGTCCTACAAATACTTTAATTTTATTTCCTTCGTATTTATGTCTAATCTCAAGGGAGCCAGAGCAGAGGGCTCAAGGGAGCCAGAGCGGAGGGCTCAAGGGAGCCAGAGCGGAGGGCTCAAGGGAGCCAGAGCGGAGGGCTCAAGGGAGCCAGAGCGGAGGGCTCAAGGGAGCCAGAGCGGAGGGCTCAAGGGAGCCAGAGCAGAGGGCTCAAGGGAGCCAGAGCGGAGGGCTCAAGGGAGCCAGAGCGGAGGGCTCAAGGGAGCCAGAGCGGAGGGCTCAAGGGAGCCAGAGCAGAGGGCTCAAGGGAGCCAGAGCAGAGGGCTCTCGAGCCCCCGGATAGAGCAGGGGCAAACTGTAAAGTAAAAGGCTTCAAACTGGTGCACTTTGAGCGCCCAATCACTAGAGACTGATCTAGGGGAACTCTAAACAGCCATATGAAAAAGATCGGTTTGCATTTTATTAATCAAATAAGTATGTGAACATTTCCAATAACCCACAGCCAATAACAAATACATGTAGGCTAACTTATTTCATTTTTGTTGTTCATTTATATCTTATTTTACCAGATAACATTTATTTATTTATGCATATTTTTTAATCTCTCCGGTTTTAAACGATATGTCTGGTTTTCTGTCCTATAGTATACAGAGGAATGATTTCAAACCTGTTTTTATTTATCCTCATAATTATAAAGGAGTGCCTTGGAAATATGTGTTTACATAAATTGTGATCAAACCGTTTGAGACCCACTGAGATAACTTAGACTAAAGTGAGCTATCTAAACCCTCAGAGTCCTTTAGCTCACTGAGCCTCTCAGTCTGACAGGAGAGAGTCCTTTAGCTCACTGAGCCTCTCAGTCTGACAGGAGAGAGTCCTTTAGCTCACTGAGTCTCTCAGTCTGACAGGAGAGAGTCCTTTAGCTCACTGAGCCTCTCAGTCTGACAGGAGAGAGTCCTTTAGCTCACTGAGCCTCTCAGTCTGTCAGGAGAGAGTCCTTTAGCTCACTGAGCCTCTCAGTCTGACAGGAGAGAGTCCTTTAGCTCACTGAGCCTCTCAGTCTGTCAGGAGAGAGTCCTTTAGTTCACTGAGTCTCTCAGTCTGTCAGGAGAGAGTCCTTTAGCTCACTGAGTCTCTCAGTCTGTCAGGAGAGAGTCCTTTAGTTCACTGAGTCTCTCAGTCTGTCAGGAGAGAGTCCTTTAGCTCCCTAAGCCTCTCAGTCTGCAGGAGAGAGTCCTTTACCTCCCTAAGCCTCTCAGTCTGCAGGAGAGAGCTCTCCCTCCACATTATTGTAGAAACAGTCTCTTATATCCGCTAGCGCAGCAGAAGCTAACAACAATCCCCGCCGGTACCGGTGCGCCCTCTCTCTCTCTCTCACTTTGGCTGTGAGCAGCGGCCGCCTGATAAGCCAACATCCCCCACTTTCATCACTTACAGCGCCCATCGTACAGGGCAAATGGAAAATGTAACCGGGGTGAAAAGGGTGTTATCTTGTGTTATCCGAAAATTAGTTTTTTTTGTATTATATTTGTATTTACTCTTGTGGAAGTGCAGATCCCCTGTCCTCCACCAGGGGGTGCTCCAACGGTCCTGTATATACCGTTTATACGTGCCCATAAATCTATGGGCGGGCATTTGATTTACCAGGGTGGGCCCGCCCTCTTTACAAACTGTAAAGAGGGCGGGCCCACCCTCTTTACAGTTTGTAAAGTCCACTGAGACAAAAAGTAACATTTGTGATATTGGGCTTTATAATTAAACATTGATTGATTGACTGACTGATTGATTGATTGACTGATTGATTGACTGATTGATTGATTGACTGATTGATTGATTGATTGATTGATTGATTGATTGATTGATTGATTGATTGATTGACTGAACAACATCCACAGCACTTTGTAATTATAAAGAGTTTGATGTTGGTTTATCCTCTGGACTTTATATTAATTAGATTCTAACCTCTCTTACTTGATATTAACGAGCAGGGCCGCCCCTCTCGTTAGGGTCTCCTCTCTTGATATTAACGAGCAGGGCCGCCCCTCTCGTTAGGGTCTCCTCTCTTGATATTAACGACCAGGGCCGCCCCTCTCGTTAGGGTCTCCTCTCTTGATATTAACGAGCAGGGCCGCCCCTCTCCTTAGGGTCTCCTCTCTTGATATTAACGAGCAGGGCCGCCCCTCTCGTTAGGGTCTCCTCTCTTGATATTAACGAGCAGGGCCGCCCCTCTCCTTAGGGTCTCCTCTCTTGATATTAACGAGCAGGGCCGCCCCTCTCGTTAGGGTCTCCTCTCTTGATATTAACGAGCAGGGCCGCCCCTCTCCTTAGGGTCTCCTCTCTTGATATTAACGAGCAGGGCCGCCCCTCTCGTTAGGGTCTCCTCTCTTGATATTAACGAGCAGGGCCGCCCCTCTCGTTAGGGTCTCCTCTCTTACTTGATATTAACGAGCAGGGCCGCCCCTCTCGTTAGGGTCTCCTCTCTTGATATTAACGAGCAGGGCCGCCCCTCTCGTTAGGGTCTCCTCTCTTGATATTACGAGCAGGGCCGCCCTCTCGTTAGGGTCTCCTCTCTTGATATTAACGAGCAGGGCCGCCCCTCTCGTTAGGGTCTCCTCTCTTACTTGATATTAACGAGCAGGGCCGCCCCTCTCGTTAGGGTCTCCTCTCTTACTTGATAGTAACGAGCAGGGCCGCCCCTCTCCTTAGGGTCTCCTCTCTTGATATTAACGAGCAGGGCCGCCCCTCTCCTTAGGGTCTCCTCTCTTACTTGATTTTAACGAGCAGGGCCGCCCCTCTCGTTAGGGTCTCCTCTCTTGATATTAACGAGCAGGGCCACCCCTCTCGTTAGGGTCTCCTCTCTTACTTGATATTAACGAGCAGGGCCGCCCCTCTCGTTAGGGTCTCCTCTCTTGATATTAACGAGCAGGGCCGTCCCTCTCGTTAGGGTCTCCTCTCTTACTTGATATTAACGAGCAGGGCCGCCCCTCTCGTTAGGGTCTCCTCTCTTACTTGATATTAACGAGCAGGGCCGCCCCTCTCGTTAGGGTCTCCTCTCTTGATATTAACGAGCAGGGCCGCCCCTCTCGTTAGGGTCTCCTCTCTTGATATTAACGAGCAGGGCCGTCCCTCTCGTTAGGGTCTCCTCTCTTGATATTAACGAGCAGGGCCGTCCCTCTCGTTAGGGTCTCCTCTCTTACTTGATATTAACGAGCAGGGCCACCCCTCTCGTTAGGGTCTCCTCTCTCGATATTAACGAGGGTCTCCCCTCTCGTTAGGGTCTCCTCTCTCGATATTAACGAGGGTCTCCCCTCTCGTTAGGGTCTCCTCTCTCGATATTAACGAGGGTCTCCTCTCTCGTTAGGGTCTCCTTCTTGATATTAACGAGGGTCTCCTCTCTTGCAGTCCCTGGACATGGCGGGGCTGAAGTACCTGGCGACGGCCTTGGAAACGATGGAGGACCCGGAGAACCCGGAGTGTGAGAGCGAAGGCTTCCTGCTGGAGAAAGGAGTGAAGGAGACGTTCGCTGACCTGTTCGTTAAGATGAAGATGCTGCGGGGGGGCAACGAGGTGGAGGGGGGGGAGGCAGCCGAGGCCACCTGAGCCCCCCCCCCACCAAGGACTGAGGTCTCCCCCCGACTCTCCCCCAGAAACAGGGGGCGAGAGAGGAGAGGGCTCCTGAACACATCACCATCATCTTCTCTCACTCACTCTCACCCACACACTCACACCCACACACTCACTCTCACTCACACACTCACTCTCACTCACACACTCACTCACTCTCACTCACTCACACACACTCACACCCACACACTCACACTCACTCACTCTCACTCACACACTCACTCACTCTCACTCACTCACACACACTCACTCACTCACTCTCACTCTCTCACACACTCACTCACTCTCACTCACTCACACACTCACACCCACACATCACACTCACTCACTCTCACTCACACACTCACTCACACTCACTCACTCTCACTCACACACTCACTCACTCTCACTCACACACTCACTCACTCTCACTCACACACTCACTCACTCTCACTCACTCACACACACTCACTCACTCACTCTCACTCTCTCACACACTCACTCTCTCAATCACTCACTCTCACTCACCCACACACTCACTCACTCACTCTCACTCACCCACACACTCACTCACTCTCACTCACCCACACACTCACTCACTCGCCCACACACTCACTCACTCGCTCACTCACTCACTCTCACTCACCCACACACTCACTCTCTCACTCACTCACTCACTCACTCTCACTCACCCACACACTCACTCACTCTCACTCACCCACACACTCACTCACTCGCCCACACACTCACTCACTCGCTCACTCACTCGCCCACACACTCACTCACTCACTCTCACTCACCCACACACTCACTCACTCGCCCACACACTCACTCACTCGCTCTCACTCACTCACACTCTGGAGTTGGCTGTGTGTAAATATGTTGATCAGTGTATTCTAACAGGACGATGCTCCTGCTGCTGTACATAAATGTTTTTGTTGGATTTTAAATTACAAACAAATATTCCCCCCCATGATTAATGCTTCCTGTCCGTCAGCGCGGAGTCTAACGGGGACTCTGCCAAACGTTTGTTTCTGTGAAGAACAAATGTCCCTGAATGCATCGCTGAGCGCCGGTCGGCTCCGTGTCCGAGGGAAACAGGCGCTCGCTGGCCGGCAGCGGTACTGCAGCTGCTAACGAAGCCCCGCTAACGAAGCCCCGCTAACGAAACACCGCTAACGAAACACCGCTAACGAAACACCGCTAACGAAATGTGTACACAGGTAAACCCACGTGTACACACCCATGTGTACACGTGGTGTGTACACGTGGTGTTTACCCATGTTACACGTGGAGTTTACCCGTGTACACACACCACGTGTACACGGGTAAACACCACGTGTACACACACCACGTGTACACGGGTAAACACCATGTGTACACGGGTAAACACCACGTTTACAACAGCACTAACCTGTAGCACAGAGCCTGTCAGGCAGAGTTCAGGGAGCGCAGCCCACGGCCGTCTGTTTCCTGTCCGAGCGGCCCGCTGTGAACAGGAAAGCTTTTTTACTTAACGAGAGGCTAGAGGTTAACGAGACGCAGAGTAAAATATGAATGTTTCTATGTTTCTGTTTTTCTGTGACGGAGAGTTGTGATGTTGGTGTACAAATATAAAGAGATGTGACCAATAACAGCTGTCCGCCTCGTCTTTACACACACACACACACACACACACACACACACACACACACACGTGTACTGAGGTTCATACAGGTGAATAGAGGTGTCTTAATACCAGTTTATACAGGTGTGTAAATAGGAGTGTGTACAGGTGTGTAAATAGGAGTGTGTACAGGTGTGCTCAGGTGTGTAAATAATAGTGTGTACAGGTGTGTGAATAGGAGTGTGTACAGGTGTACTCAGGTGGGTAAATAAAAGTGTGTACAGGTGTACTCTTGGTATACTTTAGAGCCGGTGTGTGCAGCAGGTTAATTGCAGATAAACAGTAATCAGCTCAGAGGAACAGATTACCTGATGATGTCACCTGAGCGGCCATGACGCACACGGGGGGGGGGGGGGGGGGGGGGGGGGGGTGATGCCTGCTGTCTGTGTCTTAGGGTAGAAACAGCTGAGGATGTCTGGTGAGACAGGCGAACAGCAGCACTGTCCTCAGGTCCTCAGGTGATGTTAAAGCCTTCATGATATTATGTATCCATACATACATATAAACACGTAGTAAAGTATCAATAAACTGCTCAAGGGACCAATCACACGACTCCTCAGCCTGTTGCGAGGCAGAACTTAGATTACATCAGTTTATCTGATTTCATTAAGACAATCAGGCTAAACCCTTTAGAAAGTACAGCAGTCAGTGAACGCATCACAGTTCAAAGACTGCAGTTTGATCTAAATCCATCCAGGAGTTTATTTATCTACCTGTGTCCCCTAAACTCACCTACAGTTAGCATTAGCTCCATTAGCATATTAACACACTACCTGTCAGGAGCTTTAATATAAAAATAACATTGTTAATATCCGTAATGAAGTGGAGGGGGGGGTGATATCTGTTAGTTTTATCGTGTTCACCTGTAGCTTGACCTCTAAGCAGCTCTGCAGGTAAATCCATACACCTGAGTAAGCAGAATATAAATATAATCTACAGGTCATCTGAAGGTGAGGGGAATCACACAGAGATCACAGGTCAATGTCAGGTCGTGTGTGTGTGTGTGTGTGTGTGTGTGTGTGTGTGTGTGTGTGTGTGCGGTGGAGAGATTAAAGGAACCCTCTGGAGCAGATTTGAACTGATCCTGTTAACGCAGCACGCAACTCAAATTAACTCCTTCAGACAGTCAGCCAATCAGAGCAGAGCCTTCAGCCAATCAGAGCGGAGCCCCTTAGACAGTCAGCCAATCAGAACAGAGCCTTCGGCCAATCAGAGGGGAGCTTTCAGACTGTCAGCCAATCAGAGGTCAGGCCTCAGGGGGAGGCAGGTGACTTCCTGTTTCAAATCAAACAGCTTTACATTCATCTCTATGAAGGGACACAACTCAACGGACTTTTCACAACTTTTAGACATACTCTGACTCTGACTCAGTTTTCATACTATACTCTGACTCTGACTCTGTTTTCATACTATACTCTGACTCTGTTTTCATACTATACTCTGACTCAGTTTTTTACATTACATTACTTTGCATTTAGCTGAGGCTTTTATCCAAAGCGACTTACAATCAGTGCATTCGACCAAGAAGATACAAACTTGAAGAAAACAGAATCATAGAAGAACATCAGGTTTCATAGAGCCAACACATTTCAAGTGCTACTCAGCTGGCTTTAGATAAGCCAGTCCTTTGTTAGTATATAAGTGCTTTGTTAGTAATTGTATCGCTCGAAGTGGAGACGAAAGAGATGAGTTTTCAGTCTGCGCCTGAAGATGTGTAAGCTATCTGCTGTCCTGATGTCAATGGGGAGCTCATTCCACCATTTTGGAGCCAGGATAGCAAACCCACGTGTTTTTGCTGATGGGAACTTGGGTCCCCCTCGCAGTGCGGGTGCAGCGAGCCGTTTGGCTGATGCAGAGCAGAGTGCACGTGCTGGGGTGTACAGTTTAACCATGTCCTGGATGTAGGAAGGGCCAGATCCATTCACAGCATGGTACGCAAGTACTGCAGAGGTCGGATGGCACATGCAGGTAGACCAGCCAGGAGGGAGTTGCAGTAGTCTAGGCGTGAGACGACGAGAGCCTGGGCCAGAACCTGCGTGGCTTTCTGGGTCAGGAAGGGACGTATCCTCCTGATGTTGTACAGCGTGTATCTGCAGCAGCGGGTTGTGGCAGCGATGTTTGCAGTGAAGGACAGGTTGTTATCAGGCAAAAAGCACTTTCTTTCAAGTTAAGATCCATTCTTCCTATTCCAATCCCAAAAAACTATTTTCTATCTTCTCCACCCTCCTCGACCCCCCCAGAGCCCCTTCCCCCTCCTCCTTTCTTCCAAGCGACTTTGTTAACTACTTTGAAAAAAAGGTTGATGATATTCGCCCGGCTCCCTGAGTCATATCATCCTGGAGCCGGGCCTGCTCCTCAGTCATATCATCCTGGAGCCGGGCCTGCTCCCTCAGTCATATCATCCTGGAGCCGGGCCTACTCCCTCAGTCATATCATCCTGGAGCCGGGCCTGACCCTCAGTCATATCATCCTGGAGCCGGGCCTGCTCCTCAGTCATATCATCCTGGAGCCGGGCCTGCTCCCTCAGTCATATCATCCTGGAGCCGCCGGGCTGACCCTCAGTCATATCATCCTGGAGCCGGGCCTGACCCTCAGTCATATCATCCTGGAGCCGGGCCTGCTCCTCAGTCATATCATCCTGGAGCCGGGCCTGCTCCCTCAGTCATATCATCCTGGAGCCGGGCCTGCTCCCTCAGTCATATCATCCTGGAGCCGGGCCTGCTCCTCAGTCATATCATCCTGGAGCCGGGCCTGCTCCCTCAGTCATATCATCCTGGAGCCGGGCCTGACCCTCAGTCATATCATCCTGGAGCCGGGCCTGCTCCTCAGTCATATCATCCTGGAGCCGGGCCTGCTCCCTCAGTCATATCATCCTGGAGCCGGGCCTGACCCTCAGTCATATCATCCTGGAGCCGGGCCTGACCCTCAGTCATATCATCCTGGAGCCGGGCCTGCTCCCTCAGTCATATCATCCTGGAGCCGGGCCTGCTCCCTCTGTCCTGGATGTAGGAAGGGCCAGATCCATTCACAGCATGGTACGCAAGTACTGCAGAGGTCGGATGGCACATGCAGGTAGACCAGCCAGGAGGGAGTTGCAGTAGTCTAGGCGTGAGACGACGAGAGCCTGGGCCAGAACCTGCGTGGCTTTCTGGGTCAGGAAGGGACGTATCCTCCTGATGTTGTACAGCGTGTATCTGCAGCAGCGGGTTGTGGCAGCGATGTTTGCAGTGAAGGACAGGTTGTTATCAGGCAAAAAGCACTTTCTTTCAAGTTAAGATCCATTCTTCCTATTCCAATCCCAAAAAACTATTTTCTATCTTCTCCACCCTCCTCGACCCCCCCAGAGCCCCTTCCCCCTCCTCCTTTCTTCCAAGCGACTTTGTTAACTACTTTGAAAAAAAGGTTGATGATATTCGCCCGGCTCCCTGAGTCATATCATCCTGGAGCCGGGCCTGCTCCTCAGTCATATCATCCTGGAGCCGGGCCTGCTCCCTCAGTCATATCATCCTGGAGCCGGGCCTGACCCTCAGTCATATCATCCTGGAGCCGGGCCTGACCCTCAGTCATATCATCCTGGAGCCGGGCCTGCTCCTCTCAGTCATATCATCCTGGAGCCGGGCCTGCTCCCTCAGTCATATCATCCTGGAGCCGGGCCTGCTCCCTCAGTCATATCATCCTGGAGCCGGGCCTGCTCCTCAGTCATATCATCCTGGAGCCGGGCCTGCTCCCTCAGTCATATCATCCTGGAGCCGGGCCTGACCCTCAGTCATATCATCCTGGAGCCGGGCCTGCTCCTCAGTCATATCATCCTGGAGCCGGGCCTGACCCTCAGTCATATCATCCTGGAGCCGGGCCTGACCCTCAGTCATATCATCCTGGAGCCGGGCCTGCTCCCTCAGTCATATCATCCTGGAGCCGGGCCTGCTCCCTCAGTCATATCATCCTGGAGCCGGGCCTGACCCTCAGTCATATCATCCTGGAGCCGGGCCTGCTGTGGAGGAATGTGGTTGTAGGGTTCATGTTTTACACTGCCTGTCCTTAGTGTATTACTCAGTGTCTTTCCATGTATGTTACCTTCATTTTATTTAAAAGTTAAACACAACGCTAGTATATTTTATGATCAAGTCTCGACAGTGAACATTTAGCCAAAAGGTAGAGGTGCTTGGCTCAATACCCTTGCTCTGTTTTCTTTAACACACTGTAACGAAGGTAACTTTGTCACTATGGACTGACGGCTTGGGGCCTTGTAATATTGCACATGTGGGTTTGCACTTTATGGAACAACTTCCCTTTGCACAGAAATAATGTCACTCAGCACTTTAGTAGTGAACAGTTTGCACTTTATTAGCGTGATTGCACAGTACAGTTTGGCATTGCATATTTGCACATTTTGACATAATTTCTACTAGTTATTGATGTAGTATTTATTAAATGATTAAACCGTATTAATTGGAATGTCGTCTGCAGGTGCTGGTCGGGTCCTCGGCTCCACCTGAAAAGAGAGGGGGGTTAGCGAGAGCGCCGAAAGTGTTTATGCTGGTGTAAGAATGACAGCGGTTGAGATTAATCAGGGTGCAGATAATATGTTGAGCGTGTATATATCATGACGTTAAGTTGCATTCATTGTGCAAGTGAACACTGTGTAAAGTTTACATCTATCACTCACCCATGCTGTCTCGTCCGGTGTCCGCTACAGTGTGTTCGGCCAAAAGGTCTTCGGGGGGAACAAGACAAAGAAGTGGCGAGATAGGCGCAGGGGTTTCTGTTTTAGTTGGGAATGTATTTCTGTTTATTCTGTTCAGTTATAATGTCTGTTTTGGGTTAAATGAACAGATGGCTATAAAAAACCGGTAATGCTATGAACATGATATTGTGAATATTCTTTATGACAATTAAGATGACATGTAGTTTTATTACCATTACCTGTGAATGGTTTCTCCCAATTGCATCCTTGGAAGATCCTCTATAAATGAGCCAGTCTTCAGTCGGAGACAGGGCGGTGAACATGGACAGAGGGCAGTGAACAGAGGGCGGTGAACATGGACAGAGAGGGGATAGTGCTGGAGACAGGGCGGTGAACATGGACAGAGGGCGGTGAACATGGACAGAGGGCGGTGAACAGAGGGCGGTGAACATGGACAGAGGGCGGTGAACAGAGGGCGGTGAACATGGACAGAGGGCGGTGAACAGAGGGCGGTGAACATGGACAGAGGGCGGTGAACAGAGGGCGATGAACATGGACAGAGGGCAGTATTGGACAGAGGGCGGTGAACATGGACAGAGAGAGGCGGTGAACATGGACAGAGGGCGGTGAACATGGACAGAGGGCAGTGAACAGAGGGCGTGAACATGGACAGAGGGCGGTGAACAGAGGGCGATGAACATGGACAGAGGGCGGTGAACATGGACAGAGGGCGGTGAACAGAGGGCGATGAACATGGACAGAGGGCGGTGAACAGAGGGCGGTGAACATGGACAGAGGGCAGTATTGGACAGAGGGCGGTGAACATGGACAGAGGGCGGTGAACATGGACAGAGGGCGGTGAACATGGACAGAGGGCGATGAACATGGACAGAGGGCGGTGAACATGGACAGAGGGCGGTGAACAGAGGGCGATGAACATGGACAGAGGGCGGTGAACATGGACAGAGGGCGGTGAACAGAGGGCGATGAACATGGACAGAGGGCGGTGAACATGGACAGAGGGCAGTATTGGACAGAGGGCGGTGAACATGGACAGAGGGCGATGAACATGGACAGAGGGCGGTGAACATGGACAGAGGGCGGTGAACAGAGGGCGATGAACATGGACAGAGGGCGGTGAACATGGACAGAGGGCGGTGAACAGAGGGCGGTGAACATGGACAGAGGGGAGTATTGGACAGAGGGCGATGAACATGGACAGAGGGCGCTCTGCCTCCTTGCTCGGTCGGCCCCTCAATGCTCAGCTTCTCACACACTAGACTCTGAATTGATTTAATTTTTAAACAATGACTGACTTTCTTTTCTCAACATACTGTATGCTCTGTGAGACTCACTTCATCACTCAGCCATGCCTGCATTGAGACTCAGTGCTGCCCCCTGCTGCCACACACAGGAAGTGCTGCCCAACATCTTCTTCTGTGGTGTTTATAGGACTGTAATGTGTTCTGAAAGGATTCAGTGCTGCTGTGTGTTGATGTGTGTCGCCCTCTGGTGGAGACAGTCCTGTAACACTGGACTAAAGACAAACACAGACTTTATTTTGAAGGTTTATTACAAAACGCAAGACAAAACATGTCAACGGGTGTTTAACTATCGGCAAAACACGAACCACGACGAACGCTCTATCAGCAGGAGAACCGAGGAAACACAACGAGGGGGGGCGGCTTCGACTGAGGAACATGGTTCTTCTCCTCTGGTGTTTCTGCCGCCTACACACTATAAATATATCACATTAAATTAAGATAATCCAATTCACACAGTAGAGGTTTCTCACAAAGTGTCCGCAGGAACAGGAAGTGCAGCGGGGGGGGGGTCTGTCAGCGTCATAGAGTCTCTGGAAACAGATGTTCTCCAGATGTTCTCCAGATGTTCTGCACGTTCTCTCCAGGCGCTGAGGTTCTCACATTAACTGGTTCCACTGATCATACCTGGAGTCCAATCAGCATCTCTAATCTCACATTTGTTGAAATCCAAAAATCTGCATTGTTTATTTTTTTAATAAATTAAGAGTCTTTTCTTCAGGTTTTATTTGAATAAACTACTTTGGAGGCTTTTACTTTGAAAAGCTGTCTGCTGGAGTCGTTTCCTGTCTGATGATGAGGGGAGGGGGGGGGTGTAAGTCACATTTAAATATTCATACATTACAACATTGTTCCAAATCCATCATAAAGTGCAGTTTTCTCTTTGACTTCCTTAAAAAACTACAAATATGGCCGACCGGCTGCAGAGGAGTCTTCATGCAAACATTAACGTGGAGAACCAATCAGAGCGTCTAAGCTTTAAACAGGGAACCAATCGGACCGCTGCATCTGTGTACCAATCAAAGTCCCTCTGAGCGATGATAACAAAGATGATATTATGAATTATAATAACTGGGATTAAAGTTTCGTATTATTACTAACTTACAAAAACAGAGAACTATTATTAACGGATCAGAAATAATAATCAGAATGAACAGAGCCACAGAAATACAAGGGACTACAAAATAAATAATGATAGAGGTGATCCTCGTGGACCAATAGGATTTCAGGAGAGAAGCTCTGATTGGATTGGAGCAGCAGGGGGCGGGGCTTGTAGTTTTCAATTTAAAAGACTAATTAAAATGTGTTCTCTTTTCTGTGGGACTCCATTTCCCAAAATGCTCTGCATGCTCAGCCCAGGTGGCTGATGGGAAATGGATGAGAACAGCGTCACTGTGCAACCTGACAGACAGGTGGGGGGGGGGGGCGCCTGGGGGGGAAGGGGGCGGGCACTAACCCATCCGTAAGAGCCGTCATTATGACCATATAAGGAAACGGCCACACGACCATATATGGATGTCCTGCTGTTATTTACACCAGAGAAGCAGGTCCAGTTCTGAGGGGGGGTCACCGGGGGGGGGGGGTCACTGGTGGGGGGGGGGTCACCGGGCGGGGTCACTCTGAGTCGGACTCCAGCGGCGCCGTCTCGTCCAGCGCTGGCCTCTTCCTGCGGCGCTGCTCCTCCAGGTGAGCCTTCTTGTGGCGCTGCTCCTCCAGGTGAGCCTTTTTGTGGCGCTGCTCCTCCAGGTGAGCCTTCTTGTGGCGCTGCTGCTCCTCCAGGTGAGCCTTCTTGTGGCGGGAGAAGCTGCTGGAGTGCATGAAGGTTTTGCTGCAGGCAGTGCAGGTGAAGGTCTTCGTCCTGCCGGGGGGGGGCAGCTTCAGGTGTTTCCCGCCCCCCCCCCGGTGGGTCAGCTGGTGTCGGGCCAGGCTGGAGGCGTGGCTGAAACGCTTCCCGCATTGGCTGCAGACGTGACGCCCCGCCCCCTCCTCCTCTGAGGGGGCGGGGCCTCTGCGGACGCCCCGCCCCCCCCCTCCCCGGCGGCGGCGGTTCTTCTTGCACAAAGTGTAAAAGTTGGGTTTGTCCCGGGAGCAAAGCTTCAGACGGATCTTCAGATCTGAAGACGACTCGCCCAGGTTCTCCTTCCCCGGGGTGTAGCTGTCCAGCAGCTCCTTCACATGGGTCACCTGGGGGCAGAAACACACCTTAATACACCTTAACATGACTCAGCAGATACACGTTAACATGACTCAGCAGATACACCTTAATACACCTTAATATGACTCAGCAGATACACGTTAACATGACTCAGCAGATACACCTTAATACACCTTAACATGACTCAGCAGATACACCTTAACATGACTCAGCAGATACACCTTAATACACCTTAACATGACTCAGCAGATACACGTTAACATGACTCAGCAGGTACACCTTAATATGACTCAGCAGATACACCTTAACATGACTCAGCAGATACATCTTAACATGACTCACCTTAACATGACTCAGCAGATACACCTTAACATGACTCACCTTAACATGACTCAGCAGATACACCTTAACATGACTCAGCAGCAGATACACCTTAACATGACTCAGCAGATACACCTTAATACACATTAATATGACACAGCAGATACACCTTAATATGACCTTAATATGACTCCATCCATCCATCTTCTCCCTCTTATCCGTGGTCGGGTCGTGGAGGTAGCAGTTCCAGCAGAGAGCCCCAAACGTTCCTTTCCCTGGCCACATCAACCAGCTCTGACTGGGGGATCCCAAGGCGCTCCCAGGCCAGCGAAGAGATATAATCCCTCCACCTGGTCCTAGGTCTACCCCTCGGTCTCCTGCCAGCTGGTCGTGCCTGGAACACCTCCCTAGTGAGGCGCCCAGGTGGCATCCTTACTAGGTGCCCGAACCACCTCAACTGGCTCCTTTCGACGCGAAGGAGGAGCGGTTCAACTCCGAGTCCCTCCCGGATGACTAAACTTCTCACCTTATCCCTAAGGGAGACGCCAGCCACCCTGCGGAGAAAACCCATCTCGGCCGCTTGTATCCGCGATCTCGTTCTTTCGGTCATGACCCATCCTTCATGACCATAGGTGAGGGTAGGACGAAAATGGCCCGGTAGACAGAGAGCTTTGCCTTCTGGCTCAGCTCTCTTTTCGTCACAACGGTGCGGTAAAGCGACTGCAGTACCGCTCCCGCTGCTCCGATTCTCCGGCCCATCTCACGCTCCATTGTTCCCTCACTCGAGAACAAGACCCCGAGATACTTGAACTCCTTCACTTGGGGTAAGGACTCATTCCCTACTTGGAGTGGACAGTCCATCGGTTTCCTGCTGAGAACCATGGCCTCAGATTTGGAGGTGCTGATCCTCATCCCAGCCGCTTCACACTCGGTTGCGAACCGATCCAGTGAGTGCTGAGGTCGCAGACCGATGAAGCCATTAGAACCACATCATCTGCAAAAAGCAGTGGTGCAATCCTTAGTCCACCGAACTGCAGACCCCCCCCCCCACGACTACGCCTCGAAATCCTATCCATGTATATTACAAACAGGATCGGTGACAAAGCGCAGCCCTGGCGGAGGCCAACCCTCACCGGAAATGGGTCCGACTTACTGCCGAGGACCCGGACACAGCTCTCGCTTTGGGAGTACAGAGATTGGATGGCCCTGAGTAGAGACCCCCTCACCCCATACTCCTGCAGCACCTCCCACAGTAACTCCCTGGGAACTCGGTCATACGCCTTCTCCAAGTCTACAAAACACATGTAGACCGGATAAGCATACTCCCAGGCCCCCTCCAGGATCCTTGCGAGAGTAAAAAGCTGATCCGTCGTTCCACGACCAGGACGGAATCCGCATTGTTCCTCCTCAATCTGAGGTTCGACAATCGGCCTGACCCTCCTTTCAAGTACCTTAGAGTAAACTTTCCCGGGGAGGCTGAGTAGTGTGATGCCTCTGTAATTGGCACACACCCTCTGATCCCCCTTTTTGAAAAGGGGAACCACCACCCCGGTCTGCCACTCCTTCGGTACTGTTTCCGACTTCCACGCAACATTGATGAGACGTGTCAACCATGACAGTCCCTCAACACCCAGAGCCTTCAGCATTTCTGGGCGGATCTCATCCACCCCCGGGGCTTTGCCACTGTGGAGTTGTTTGACGACCTCAGTGACCTCCCCCCAGATTGGTGTTGATCCCCCTCATCCTCCAGCTCTGCCTCTACCATAGAGGGGAGTTGTCTGGTTCAGGAGTTCATCAAAGTGTTCCTTAACCCAGGGGTTCCCAACCCCCGGGCCGCGGACCGGTAACGGGCCATATTAGTCATATTATCTCATCCAGTAGCCTAGTTAAACTTCCACCAGAAAACAGTTGAAAATGGCTTTTATGATGTTCCGAGGGATACGGCGGCTCAGCCTAAGGTCTCA
>CM062271.1:61720-92632 GCA_031216635.1 Dissostichus eleginoides | reverse complement strand
TAAAGTGGCTCTGTGTGTCTTGAAGTCTGCAAACCGCTGATCAAATTCCTCCTGTAGCTTCACAATGGCATCAACATACTTCTCACCACTGAATGCTGTGCCCCTGTCCATGAGAGCCTTGCATGCTGGGAAATGGCAGAGGTTTTTCTGAGGGAGCTGGGCTTTCCATAACACCAGTTTTGTAGAGAATGCTTTGACATTGTCATATGCTGCACTGACAAGCTGGCCCTGGCCCTGCAACTTCTTATTCAGTGCATTCAGCTCCTGCGTGATGTCAACAAGAAAAGCTAAGTCCATGAGCCATTTGGGATCACTCAGCTCGGGAACAGCCATCCCTCCCTTCTCCAGCATGAATACTTTCAGTTCTGTTCTCAACTCAAAAAACCTCTTCAGGACGTTTCCCCTGCTGAGCCAACGTACCTCTGTGAAGTAGAGCACATCCTCATATTCTGACTCAATTTCCTCCAAAAAAGCACGGAACTGGCGGTGCTTTAAGCCCCTGGATCTGATATGGTTGATGCATTTCACAACGACAGACATTACATTGTCAAACTTCAAGCATTTGCTGCAAAGGGCCTGCTGATGGATAATGCAGTGCAGAGCAATAGCCTCCTCCACACCCTCCTCCTCCAGTTTTCTTTGAACAAGTGCCACCAGCCCATTTTTCCTCCCTGTCATTGATGGCGCTCCGTCGGTCGTAATTCCAACAAACCTCTTCCATGGCAGACCGATATCCGCAATGGCATCACACAGTTGCTGGAATATCTCCTGAGCGGTGGTCTGGCCATGCATTGGTTTCACTGTCAGCAACTCCTCTGTCACTTCAAACTTGTCATCAACACCACGGACATACATTGCGAGCTGAGCGTGTCAGTGATGTCCGTGCTCTCATCAGAGCCAAGAGTATGCACAGAAAAGTTTGGCTTTGTCGCGCAGCTGATCATATGTCACTTGATAAGTCAGAATGCGCTCTGCCACTGTGTTAGCTGACAGGCTGTTGTTAACTGACCCTTCTTTCTGGACAGACTATACTTCAGCCTGCAACATGCACTTTTTTACAAACTCGCCTTCCGTAAACGCTTTCCCGCCTTAGCAATCATCTCACTCACCACATAGCTAGCTTCGACTGCTAAATCAGCCCATTGCTTCCTTTCTTGAAGAGATTTTGTTGCTTCCATAGACATTGTTTTAGCTCTGTGACTCTTTTCTCTCTCTCGTCTCCCAGGTATTTTGCATACTCTGCATGTTTAGTTGAGTAGTGACGTTTGACGTTATACTCCTTGTATACAGCGATTTTCTCTGTGCATATAAGGCACGTTGCGTTTCCCCTGTACTCGACAAAAACATATTCAGTCTCCCACTTCTCCTGAAATTTTCTATGGTCATCATCGACTTTTCTTTTCCCTGAAAGTTTTGATGAAGACATGACTGGGCGATATATTTCCCTTCCACTCTGTGTCACTTTTGGATCACTCTGTGATTGATTCCGCTGCGCGCATTTGATTGACGTGTGGCGGAGTTCCCTCGGAGGGGGGAGGGGCGAGGGAACAGTTCCCTGCCAGCAGCGGGATCAATCCAAAAATAAAATTTAAATCTAAAGCGCAAACGTAAACGCGCGGCCAGATTAACACTATTACGTGATATCAACAACCGGGCCATGAGAAACTGTCTCGCGGGCCGCGTCTGGCCCGCGGGCCTGGAGTCTGAGACACCTGTATTAAGGTGTATAAAGGTGTATCTGCTGAGTCATATTAAGGTGTATCTGCTGAGTCATATTAAGGTGTATCTGCTGAGTCATATAAAGGTGTATCTGCTGAGTCATATAAAGGTGTATCTGCTGAGTCATATAAAGGTGTATCTGCTGAGTCATATAAAGGTGTTTATAACTGCTGAGTCATATTAAGCCTCTCTGAAGAACCAGCACCTTACCGTGGTGGAGAGGTGTGTGTGCCCTGATGAACCTGGGGGCTGTGTTGTCTGGCATCTTGTGTTCCTGGTAGGGTCTCCCATGGCAAATTGGTCTCAGGCAAAGGGCCAGACTAAGATTGGTTCAAAGACCTCATGATAGACGACACAAGAAATGAGGATACCCGGCCCGGAGGAAGCCTGGGGTCCCCTTCTGGAGCCAGGCCCAGAAGGAGGACTCGTCGGCGAGCGTCTGGTGGCCGGGCTTGCCACGGAGCCCGGCCGGGCACAGCCCGAAAAGGCAACATGGGCAACACCTCCGCTTCTCAGTCCCGCGGGCCCACCACCTACGGGAAACCGCTATGGGGTCGCCAGAAGGGTGGCAGTGAAAGCAGATGGTCCCGACGGACCAGACCCGGGCGGCAGAAGCTGGCTTTGGGGACGTGGAACGGTATCTCTCTGGGGGGGAAGGAGCCGAGCTTGTGCGGGAGGTGAGCGTTACCAGTTTGGATCTGGGGGAGCGTTACCAGTTGGATCTGGTGGATTGGTGGAGCGTTACCAGTTGGATCTGGTGGAGCGTTACCAGTTGGATCTGGTGGAGAGTTACCAGTTGGATCTGGTGGATCTGGTGGAGCGTTACCAGTTGGATCTGGTGGAGAGTTACCAGTTGGATCTGGTGGAGAGTTACCAGTTGGATCTGGTGGAGCGTTACCAGTCGGATCTGGTGGATCTGGTGGAGCGTTACCAGTTGGATCTGGTGGAGCGTTACCAGTTGGATCTGGTGGATCTGGTGGAGCGTTACCAGTTGGATCTGGTGGATCTGGTGGAGAGTTACCAGTTGGATCTGGTGGAGTGTTACCAGTTGGATCTGGTGGATCTGGTGGAGCGTTACCAGTTGGATCTGGTGGAGCGTTACCAGTTGGATCTGGTGGATCTGGTGGAGCGTTACCAGTTGGATCTGGTGGATCTGGTGGAGCGTTACCAGTTGGATCTGGTGGATCTGGTGGAGAGTTACCAGTTGGATCTGGTGGAGCGTTACCAGTTGGATCTGGTGGATCTGGTGGAGCGTTACCAGTTGGATCTGGTGGAGCGTTACCAGTTGGATCTGGTGGATCTGGTGGAGCGTTACCAGTTGGATCTGGTGGAGCGTTACCAGTTGGATCTGGTGGATCTGGTGGAGCGTTACCAGTTGGATCTGGTGGATCTGGTGGAGAGTTACCAGTTGGATCTGGTGGATCTGGTGGAGCGTTACCAGTTGGATCTGGTGGAGAGTTACCAGTTGGATCTGGTGGAGCGTTACCAGTTGGATCTGGTGGATCTGGTGGAGTGTTACCAGTTGGATCTGGTGGAGAGTTACCAGTTGGATCTGGTGGAGCGTTACCAGTCGGATCTGGTGGATCTGGTGGAGCGTTACCAGTTGGATCTGGTGGATCTGGTGGAGCGTTACCAGTTGGATCTGGTGGAGCGTTACCAGTTGGATCTGGTGGAGCGTTACCAGTTGGATCTGGTGGATCTGGTGGAGCATTACCAGTTGGATCTGGTGGAGCGTTACCAGTTGGATCTGGTGGATCTGGTGAGCGTTACCAGTTGGATCTGGTGGATCTGGTGGAGAGTTACCAGTTGGATCTGGTGGAGCGTTACCAGTTGGATCTGGTGGATCTGGTGGAGCGTTACCAGTTGGATCTGGTGGAGCGTTACCAGTTGGATCTGGTGGATCTGGTGGAGCGTTACCAGTTGGATCTGGTGGATCTGGTGGAGCGTTACCAGTTGGATCTGGTGGATCTGGTGGAGAGTTACCAGTTGGATCTGGTGGAGCGTTACCCAGTTTGGATCTGGTGGATCTGGTGAGCGTTACCAGTTGGATCTGGTGGAGCGTTACCAGTTGGATCTGGTGGATCTGGTGGAGCGTTACCAGTTGGATCTGGTGGAGCGTTACCAGTTGGATCTGGTGGATCTGGTGGAGCGTTACCAGTTGGATCTGGTGGAGCGTTACCAGTTGGATCTGGTGGATCTGGTGGAGCGTTACCAGTTGGATCTGGTGGATCTGGTGGAGAGTTACAAGTTGGATCTGGTGGATCTGGTGGAGCGTTACCAGTTGGATCTGGTGGATCTGGTGGAGCGTTACCAGTTGGATCTGGTGGAGCGTTACCAGTTGGATCTGGTGGAGCGTTACCAGTTGGATCTGGTGGATCTGGTGGAGCGTTACCAGTTGGATCTGGTGGATCTGGTGGAGCGTTACCAGTTGGATCTGGTGGAGCGTTACCAGTTGGATCTGGTGGATCTGGTGGAGCGTTACCAGTTGGATCTGGTGGGGCTCACCTCTAAGCACAGCGTCGGCTCTGGAACTTTACTTCTCGATAGGGGTTCGACTCTATTCTTCTCCGGAGTTGCCCAAGGTGTGAGGCGCCGTGCGGGTGTGGGGATACTCACAAGCCCCCGGTTGGGTGCCTCTTTGTTGGAGTTTAACCCAGTGGACGAGAGGGTCGCCTCCCTACGCCTGCGGGTTATGGGGGGGAAAACTCTGACTGTTGTGTGTGCTTATGCACCAAACAGCAGTTCAGAGTATTCTGCCTTCTTGGAGACCCTGAACAGAGTCCTGTATGGGGCTCCTGAAGGGGACTCCTTAGTCTTGCTGGGAGACTTCAACGCACATGTGGGCATGAGGAAGCCGATTGGAGGGGCGTGATTGGTAGGAACGGCCCCCCTGATCCCCACCGGGCTGCCGGGCTTAACAGGTTGAGGCAGGGGTTCCCAACCTTTATTGTGCCAAGGACCGGCAGATACATTAAAAAAAAAATCGCGGACCGGTTGTCAATTTTAACTGATTTTAATATTTACTCTCCACCAGCAGGTAGCAACAGAGGCTAATTGTATGTAACAGCCTGAACAAATACTAGAACAATATGCATCCAAAACATATTAACAACGTTTAAAACCAAAAAACCGACGTTATTCAGTTTTTAAACCAAAACGGGAAAACAGATAAATCAACGTTTTGGTTTTGTTTGTATGATTTACGGATAATCCAGTGAATGCTGGGAAAACGAGGAGAAGGCGCATTATGAAGGAGGTGTGTGTGTGTGTGTGTGTGTGTTGTGTGTGTGTGTGTGTGTTGTGTGTGTGTGTGTGTGTGTGTGTGTGTGTGTGTGTGTGTGTGTGTGTGTGTGTGTGTGTGTGTGTGTGTGTGTGTGTGTGTGTGTGTGGTTAACACGTAGCAGCCTGCAGTCACTCTTAAGCTGTTCTGCCTCCTGATGCTGCAGCCATGTCATGAAGGGAAGGAGGTGTTCCTTCTATTAAACAGCTGTGGGCAGCAGATACTGTGAGAGTCCCGGACATGAATTCATAGATCAAGGCAGACTGGTTTACAGACTCTCCTGTTTTGCCAATCCGGTGCTTAAACAAATAGCTCTACACCCTGGCCGACATGTCCTTAAAATGAAGTCTGAGTTTGAAATATATCTCAAATAATGTATGCACTGCCATTTCCCCGCATAAACACAACAGTCTGCAATGAAACGGTTGTCTCCTGTGTGCTCCTCTTCCTACTTGGCGCACCGGTAACTTTCTCGTTCGCACGAGAGGCTGAGACCTTAGGCTGAGCCGCCGTATCCCTCGGAACATCATAAAAGCCATTTTCAACTGTTTTCTGGTGGAAGTTTAACTAGGCTACTGGATGAGATAATATGACTAATATGGCCCGTTACCGGTCCGCGGCCCGGGGGTTGGGAACCCCTGGGTTAAGGAACACTTTGATGAACTCCTGAACCAGACAACTCCTCCCTCTATGGTAGAGGCAGAGCTGGAGGATGAGGGGGATCAACACCAATCTCCTGGGGGGAGGTCACTGAGGTAGTCAAACAACTCCACAGTGGCAAAGCCCCGGGGGTGGATGAGATCCGCCCAGAAATGCTGAAGGCTCTGGGTGTTGAGGGACTGTCATGGTTGACACGTCTCATCAACATTGCGTGGAAGTCGGAAACAGTACCAAAGGAGTGGCAGACCGGGGTGGTGGTTCCCCTTTTCAAAAAGGGGGATCAGAGGGTGTGTGCCAATTATAGAGGCATCACACTACTCAGCCTTCCCGGGAAAGTTTACTCTAAGATGCTGGAAAGGAGGGTCAGGCCGATTGTCGAACCTGAGATTGAGGAACAATGCGGATTCCGTCCTGGTCGTGGAACGACGGATCAGCTTTTTACTCTTGCAAGGATCCTGGAGGGGGCCTTGGAGTACACTTATCCGGTCTACATGTGCTTTGTAGATTTGGAGAAGGCGTATGACCGGGTTCCCAGGGAGTTACTGTGGGAGGTGCTGCAGGAGTATGGGGTGAGGGGGTCTCTACTCAGGGCCAGCCAATCTCTGTAAGTCCAAAGCGAGAGCTGTGTCCGGGTCCTCGGCAGTAAGTCGGACCCATTTCCAGTGAGGGTTGGCCTCCGCCAGGGCTGCGCTTTGTCACCAATCCTGTTTGTAATATTCATGGGTAGGATTTCGAGGCGTAGTCGTGGGAGGGGGGTCTGCAGTTCGGTGGGCTAAGGATTGCACCACTGCTTTTTTCAGATGATGTGGTTCTAATGGCTTCATCGCTCTGCGACCTTCAGCTCTCACTGGATCGGTTCGCAACCGAGTGTGAAGCGGCTGGGATGAGGATCAGCACCTCCAAATCTGAGGCCATGGTTCTCAGCAGGAAACGATGGACTGTCCACTCCAAGTAGGGAATGAGTCCTTACCCCAAGTGAAGGAGTTCAAGTATCTCGGGGTCTTGTTCTCGAGTGAGGGAACAATGGAGCGTGAGATGGGCCGGAGAATCGGAGCAGCGGGAGCGGTACTGCAGACGCTTTACCGCACCGTTGTGACGAAAAGAGAGCTGAGCCAGAAGGCAAAGCTCTCTGTCTACCGGGCCATTCTCGTTCCTACCCTCACCTATGGTCATGAAGGATGGGTCATGACCGAAAGAACGAGATCGCGGATACAAGCGGCCGAGATGGGTTTTCTCCGCAGGGTGGCTGGCGTCTCCCTTAGGGATAAGGTGAGAAGTTTAGTCATCCGGGAGGGACTCGGAGTTGAACCACTCCTCCTTCGCGTCGAAAGGAGCCAGTTGAGGTGGTTCGGGCACCTAGTAAGGATGCCACCTGGGCGCCTCACTAGGGAGGTGTTCCAGGCACGTCCAGCTGGCAGGAGACCGAGGGGTAGACCTAGGACCAGGTGGAGGGATTATATCTCTTCTCTGGCCTGGGAGCGCCTTGGAATCTTCCAGTCAGAGCTGGGTGATGTGGCCAGGGAAAGGAACGTTTGGGGCTCTCTGCTGGAACTGCTACCTCCACGACCCGACCACGGATAAGCGGGAGAAGATGGATGGATGGATGGAGTCATATTAAGGTCATATTAAGGTGTATCTGCTGAGTCATATTAAGGTCATATCAAGGTGTATCTGCTGAGTCATGTTAAGGTGTATTAAGGTGTATCTGCTGAGTCATGTTAAGGTGTATTAAGGTGTATCTGCTGAGTCATGTTAATGTGTATTAAGGTGTATCTGCTGAGTCATGTTAGGGTGTATCTGCTGAGTCATGTTAAGGTGTATTAAGGTGTATCTGCTGAGTCATGTTAAGGTGTATCTGCTGCTGAGTCATGTTAAGGTGTATCTGCTGAGTCATGTTAAGGTGAGTCATGTTAAGGTGTATCTGCTGAGTCATGTTAAGGTGAGTCATGTTAAGGTGTATCTGCTGAGTCATGTTAAGGTGTATCTGCTGAGTCATATTAAGGTGTACCTGCTGAGTCATGTTAACGTGTATCTGCTGAGTCATGTTAAGGTGTATTAAGGTGTATCTGCTGAGTCATGTTAAGGTGTATCTGCTGAGTCATGTTAAGGTGAGTCATGTTAAGGTGTATCTGCTGAGTCATGTTAAGGTATCTGCTGGTCATATTAAGGTGTACCTGCTGAGTCATGTTAACGTGTATCTGCTGAGTCATGTTAAGGTGTATTAAGGTGTATCTGCTGAGTCATGTTAAGGTGTATCTGCTGAGTCATGTTAAGGTGTATTAAGGTGTATCTGCTGAGTCATGTTAACGTGTATCTGCTGAGTCATATTAAGGTGTATTAAGGTGTATCTGCTGAGTCATGTTAACGTGTATCTGCTGAGTCATGTTAAGGTGTATTAAGGTGTGTTTCTGCCCCCAGGTGACCCATGTGAAGGAGCTGCTGGACAGCTACACCCCGGGGAAGGAGAACCTGGGCGAGTCGTCTTCAGATCTGAAGATCCGTCTGAAGCTTTGCTCCCGGGACAAACCCAACTTTTACACTTTGTGCAAGAAGAACCGCCGCCGCCGGGGAGGGGGGGGCGGGGCGTCCGCAGAGGCCCCGCCCCTCAGAGGAGGAGGGGGCGGGGCGTCAACGTCTGCAGCCAATGCGGGAAGCGTTTCAGCCACGCCTCCAGCCTGGCCCGACACCAGCTGACCCACCGGGGGGGGGGCGGGAAACACCTGAAGCTGCCCCCCCCCGGCAGGACGAAGACCTTCACCTGCACTGCCTGCAGCAAAACCTTCATGCACTCCAGCAGCTTCTCCCGCCACAAGAAGGCTCACCTGGAGGAGCAGCAGCGCCACAAGAAGGCTCACCTGGAGGAGCAGCGCCACAAAAAGGCTCACCTGGAGGAGCAGCGCCACAAGAAGGCTCACCTGGAGGAGCAGCGCCGCAGGAAGAGGCCAGCGCTGGACGAGACGGCGCCGCTGGAGTCCGACTCAGAGTGACCCCGCCCGGTGACCCCCCCCCCACCAGTGACCCCCCCCCCCCGGTGACCCCCCCCTCAGAACTGGACCTGCTTCTCTGGTGTAAATAACAGCAGGACATCCATATATGGTCGTGTGGCCGTTTCCTTATATGGTCATAATGACGGCTCTTACGGATGGGTTAGTGCCCGCCCCCTTCCCCCCCAGGCGCCCCCCCCCCCACACCTGTCTGTCAGGTTGCACAGTGACGCTGTTCTTCACTCCATTTCCCATCAGCCACCTGGGCTGAGCATGCAGAGCATTTTGGGAAACGGAGTCCCACAGAAAAGAGAACACATTTTAATTAGTCTTTTAAATTGAAAACTACAAGCCCCGCCCCCTGCTGCTCCAATCCAATCAGAGCTTCTCTCCTGAAATCCTATTGGTCCACGAGGATCACCTCTATCATTATTTATTTTGTAGTCCCTTGTATTTCTGTGGCTCTGTTCATTCTGATTATTATTTCTGATCCGTTAATAATAGTTCTCTGTTTTTGTAAGTTAGTAATAATACGAAACTTTAATCCCAGTTATTATAATTCATAATATCCTCTTTGTTATCATCGCTCAGAGGGACTTTGATTGGTACACAGATGCAGCGGTCCGATTGGTTCCCTGTTTAAAGCTTAGACGCTCTGATTGGTTCTCCACGTTAATGTTTGCATGAAGACTCCTCTGCAGCCGGTCGGCCATATTTGTAGTTTTTAAGGAAGTCAAAGAGAAACTGCACTTTATGATGGATTTGGAACAATGTTGTAATGTATGAATATTTAAATGTGACTTACACCCCCCCCCCCCCTCCCCTCATCATCAGACAGGAAACGACTCCAGCAGACAGCTTTTCAAAGTAAAAGCCTCCAAAGTAGTTTATTCAAATAAAAACCTGAAGAAAAGACTCTTAATTTATTAAAAAAATAAACAATGCAGATTTTTGGATTTCAACAAATGTGAGATTAGAGATGCTGATTGGACTCCAGGTATGATCAGTGGAACCAGTTAATGTGAGAACCTCAGCGCCTGGAGAGAACGTGCAGAACATCTGGAGAACATCTGGAGAACATCTGTTTCCAGAGACTCTATGACGCTGACAGACCCCCCCCCCCGCTGCACTTCCTGTTCCTGCGGACACTTTGTGAGAAACCTCTACCGTGTGAATTGGATTATCTTAATTTAATGTGATATATTTATAGTGTGTAGGCGGCAGAAACACCAGAGGAGAAGAACCATGTTCCTCAGTCGAAGCCGCCCCCCCTCGTTGTGTTTCCTCGGTTCTCCTGCTGATAGAGCGTTCGTCGTGGTTCGTGTTTTGCCGATAGTTAAACACCCGTTGACATGTTTTGTCTTGCGTTTTGTAATAAACCTTCAAAATAAAGTCTGTGTTTGTCTTTAGTCCAGTGTTACAGGACTGTCTCCACCAGAGGGCGACACACATCAACACACAGCAGCACTGAATCCTTTCAGAACACATTACAGTCCTATAAACACCACAGAAGAAGATGTTGGGCAGCACTTCCTGTGTGTGGCAGCAGGGGGCAGCACTGAGTCTCAATGCAGGCATGGCTGAGTGATGAAGTGTTTGAGTCTCACAGAACATACAGTATGTTGAGAAAAGAAAGTCAGTCATTGTTTAAAAATTAAATCAATTCAGAGTCTAGTGTGTGAGAAGCTGAGCATTGAGGGGCCGACCGAGCAAGGAGGCAGAGCGCCCTCTGTCCATGTTCACCGCCCTCTGTCCAATACTGCCCTCTGTCCATGTTCACCGCCCTCTGTCCATGTTCATCGCCCTCTGTTCACCGCCCTCTGTCCATGTTCACCGCCCTCTGTCCATGTTCATCGCCCTCTGTTCACCGCCCTCTGTCCATGTTCACCGCCCTCTGTCCATGTTCACCGCCCTCTGTCCATGTTCACCGCCCTCTGTCCAATACTGCCCTCTGTCCATGTTCACCGCCCTCTGTTCACCGCCCTCTGTCCATGTTCATCGCCCTCTGTTCACCGCCCTCTGTCCATGTTCACCGCCCTCTGTCCATGTTCATCGCCCTCTGTTCACCGCCCTCTGTCCATGTTCACCGCCCTCTGTTCACTGCCCTCTGTCCATGTTCACCGCCCTCTGTCCATGTTCACCGCTCTCTGTCCATGTTCACCGCCCTCTGTCCAATACTGCCCTCTGTCCATGTTCATCGCCCTCTGTTCACCGCCCTCTGTCCATGTTCACCGCCCTCTGTTCACCGCCCTCTGTCCATGTTCACCGCCCTCTGTTCACCGCCCTCTGTCCATGTTCACCGCCCTCTGTCCATGTTCACCGCCCTCTGTCCATGTTCACCGCCCTCTGTCCATGTTCACCGCCCTCTGTCCATGTTCACTGCCCTGTCTCCAGCACTATCCCCTCTCTGTCCATGTTCACCGCCCTCTGTTCACCGCCCTCTGTCCATGTTCACCGCCCTCTGTCCATGTTCACCGCCCTCTGTCCATGTTCATCGCCCTCTGTTCACCGCCCTCTGTCCATGTTCACCGCCCTCTGTCCATGTTCATCGCCCTCTGTCCATGTTCACCGCCCTCTGTCCATGTTCACCGCCCTCTGTCCAATACTGCCCTCTGTCCATGTTCACCGCCCTCTGTTCATCGCCCTCTGTCCATGTTCACCGCCCTCTGTCCATGTTCACCGCCCTCTGTCCAATACTGCCCTCTGTCCATGTTCACCGCCCTCTGTTCACCGCCCTCTGTCCATGTTCATCGCCCTCTGTTCACCGCCCTCTGTCCATGTTCACCGCCCTCTGTCCATGTTCATCGCCCTCTGTTCACCGCCCTCTGTCCATGTTCACCGCCCTCTGTCCATGTTCACCGCCCTCTGTCCATGTTCACCGCTCTCTGTCCATGTTCACCGCCCTCTGTCCAATACTGCCCTCTGTCCATGTTCATCGCCCTCTGTTCACCGCCCTCTGTCCATGTTCACCGCCCTCTGTTCACCGCCCTCTGTCCATGTTCACCGCCCTCTGTCCATGTTCACCGCCCTGTCCATGTTCACCGCCCTCTGTCCATGTTCACCGCCCTGTCTCCAGCACTATCCCCTCTCTGTCCATGTTCACCGCCCTGTCTCCAGCACTATCCCCTCTCTGTCCATGTTCATCGCCCTCTGTTCACCGCCCTCTGTCCATGTTCACCGCCCTCTGTCCATGTTCACCGCCCTCTGTCCATGTTCACCGCTCTCTGTCCATGTTCACCGCCCTCTGTCCAATACTGCCCTCTGTCCATGTTCATCGCCCTCTGTTCACCGCCCTC
This sequence comes from Dissostichus eleginoides, assembly GCA_031216635.1. Lineage (NCBI taxonomy): Eukaryota > Metazoa > Chordata > Actinopteri > Perciformes > Nototheniidae > Dissostichus > Dissostichus eleginoides. Next base: position 80,693 of record CM062271.1, on the reverse strand, counting down.
TGTCCATGTTCACCGCCCTCTGTTCACCGCCCTCTGTCCATGTTCACCGCCCTCTGTCCATGTTCACCGCCCTCTGTCCATGTTCACCGCCCTCTGTCCATGTTCACCGCCCTGTCTCCAGCACTATCCCCTCTCTGTCCATGTTCACCGCCCTGTCTCCAGCACTATCCCCTCTCTGTCCATGTTCACCGCCCTGTCTCCGACTGAAGACTGGCTCATTTATAGAGGATCTTCCAAGGATGCAATTGGGAGAAACCATTCACAGGTAATGGTAATAAAACTACATGTCATCTTAATTGTCATAAAGAATATTCACAATATCATGTTCATAGCATTACCGGTTTTTTATAGCCATCTGTTCATTTAACCCAAAACAGACATTATAACTGAACAGAATAAACAGAAATACATTCCCAACTAAAACAGAAACCCCTGCGCCTATCTCGCCACTTCTTTGTCTTGTTCCCCCCGAAGACCTTTTGGCCGAACACACTGTAGCGGACACCGGACGAGACAGCATGGGTGAGTGATAGATGTAAACTTTACACAGTGTTCACTTGCACAATGAATGCAACTTAAAGACCCACTGAAGTGTGCGACGGTGCATGATCTTTTATGCTAATACGTATAGTAATGACCAAAATTGTCCATTGGAACCCATATCAAAGATGTTGGAATAGCAACGAATTTGACGAGTTTGAATTTTCCGCTGGGAAATTCGCAGTCGACCTCCGCCTTCGTGGGCGTGGCTTGCGATCTACTGCGTGACGTCAGAAGATGGGCCAAGCCGAAGTGTTTACATTCACCACCATTCATTTTGTCTCTATTTCAAAGTCGAATTTACCAACGTTTTTGAGCGAGTATTTGATTGGAAAGTGTTTCGCAGTCGACTGGAAGTGATTGCCAATCGAGAAACTGACAATGGAGGCGACAGTGAAAAAAGGGAGGAAAAACACACGGGAAGCGATGCATTGCCGCTGGCTGTGGTAATGTCAATCTGCCGAAGTGGCGATGTTTCTGTTCCCAAAAGATGAAGGTGAGTGGCTGGTGTCATTGTTTCGTAGATTCGTAGATTGTTTATGAAAAATAAAGGCCACTGTGTTTGTGTTATAACAAGACTATCATGGCGGCGGCAGAGCTCAAGTCGAGTTTCTCCGCCTGGAGATATTCTCACTATTTCACTTTTGTCGAGCACAAAGAAAAGAACGTTTTAGTTAAATGTAAGTTGTGTCTTGGCGGGTCAAAGATCCTATCGACTGCCCAAAACAGCAATTAAAATCTGTTGAAACATCTGCAGAAACAACATGCTGGGACGAAGCTAGTAGCTAAGACCACAGACCCAGACTCATCCGACGCCACTCCACCTCCACCTAAGCAACAGCGGCTGGATTGGCACTTTGAAACATATCTTTGTGTTTGTGTTTGTATAGACCACATTGCTTAGCAGAGTTCAGTGATGCAAATGCATGTCAAGTTGATCAACAGGTTGTATTATTCTCCGATGCAATAACAGTACTGAAATGAAGGCTACAGTATAAGGGCATTAATGGGTGCCCTTTTTTAAGTAACTAAAAGTTACTTTTCACAGTAACGCATTACTTTTTGGTGTAAGTAGTGAAGTAACTAGTAATTGTAACTAGTTACTGGTTTTCAGTAACTAGCACAACACTGCATGTGAACATGAATGTTGCATCATGCTATGAACAGATGAATGTATGATCAGGTGATGGCCAATCCTGTGTGTAGATCTACTCTAGATCTATGACAAAATATTGTCCTCAACTAAATTGACTTCCATGGCCACTTTCCTCATCTATCCTGTCCGAAAAGCTGTCAAAATCACTCATTTCTCTCGCACCAGTATCACTTTCCGAAGTCTCCGCCATGTTTACAATCACAACTGGGCCCATCTTGTGACGTCACAGCCGCTATCGTCTGCAGCAGCGGTAGGCTCAGACTCTGAAAAATTTGCGATGTTTATCTCGTCCCTCGCACTTCCTAAAAAATTATTTTAGCCATGAACAGGTACAATTATATGTAAGAAATGAAACTGCCATTTCATTTTGGTGCAAAAAAATGCACTTCACTGGCACTTTAACGTCATGATATATACACGCTCAACATATTATCTGCACCCTGATTAATCTCAACCGCTGTCATTCTTACACCAGCATAAACACTTTCGGCGCTCTCGCTAACCCCCCTCTCTTTTCAGGTGGAGCCGAGGACCCGACCAGCACCTGCAGACGACATTCCAATTAATACGGTTTAATCATTTAATAAATACTACATCAATAACTAGTAGAAATTATGTCAAAATGTGCAAATATGCAATGCCAAACTGTACTGTGCAATCACGCTAATAAAGTGCAAACTGTTCACTACTAAAGTGCTGAGTGACATTATTTCTGTGCAAAGGGAAGTTGTTCCATAAAGTGCAAACCCACATGTGCAATATTACAAGGCCCCAAGCCGTCAGTCCATAGTGACGAAGTTACCTTCGTTACAGTGTGTTAAAGAAAACAGAGCAAGGGTATTGAGCCAAGCACCTCTACATTTTGGCTAAATGTTCACTGTCGAGACTTGATCATAAAATATACTAGCGTTGTGTTTAACTTTTAAATAAAATGAAGGTAACATACATGGAAAGACACTGAGTAATACACTAAGGACAGGCAGTGTAAAACATGAACCCTACAACCACATTCCTCCACAGCAGGCCCGGCTCCAGGATGATATGACTGAGGGTCAGGCCCGGCTCCAGGATGATATGACTGAGGGTCAGGCCCGGCTCCAGGATGATATGACTGAGGGAGCAGGCCCGGCTCCAGGATAATATTACTGAGGAGCAGGCCCGGCTCCAGGATGATATGACTGAGGGAGCAGGCCCGGCTCCAGGATGATATGACTGAGGGTCAAGCCCGGCCCAGGATGATATGACTGAGGGAGCAGGCCCGGCTCCAGGATTATATGACTGAGGGTCAGGCCCGGCTCCAGGATGATATGACTGAGGGTCAGGCCCGGCTCCAGGATGATATGACTGAGGGTCAGGCCCGGCTCCAGGATGATATGACTGAGGGTCAGGCCCGGCTCCAGGATGATATGACTGAGGGTCAAGCCCGGCCCAGGATGATATGACTGAGGGAGCAGGCCCGGCTCCAGGATGATATGACTGAGGGAGCAGGCCCGGCTCCAGGATGATATGACTGAGGGAGCAGGCCCGGCTCCAGGATGATATGACTGAGGGTCAAGCCCGGCCCAGGATGATATGACTGAGGGAGCAGGCCCGGCTCCAGGATGATATGACTGAGGGTCAGGCCCGGCTCCAGGATGATATGACTGAGGGTCAGGCCCGGCTCCAGGATGATATGACTGAGGGAGCCGGGCGAATATCATCAACCTTTTTTTCAAAGTAGTTAACAAAGTCGCTTGGAAAAGGAGGAGGGGGAAGGGGCTCTGGGGGGGTCGAGGAGGGTGGAGAAGATAGAAAATAGTTTTTTGGGATTGGAATAGGAAGAATGGATCTTAACTTGAAAGAAAGTGCTTTTTGCCTGATAACAACCTTTCCTTCACTGCAAACATCGCTGCCACAACCCGCTGCTGCAGATACACGCTGTACAACATCAGGAGGATACGTCCCTTCCTGACCCAGAAAGCCACGCAGGTTCTGGCCCAGGCTCTCGTCGTCTCACGCCTAGACTACTGCAACTCCCTCCTGGCTGGTCTACCTGCATGTGCCATCCGACCTCTGCAGTACTTGCGTACCATGCTGTGAATGGATCTGGCCCTTCCTAAATCCAGGACATGGTTAAACTGTACACCCCAGCACGTGCACTCTGCTCTGCATCAGCCAAACGGCTCGCTGCACCCGCACTGCGAGGGGGACCCAAGTTCCCATCAGCAAAAACACGTGGGTTTGCTATCCTGGCTCCAAAATGGTGGAATGAGCTCCCCATTGACATCAGGACAGCAGAAAGCTTACACATCTTCCGGCGCAGACTGAAAACTCATCTCTTTCGACTCCACTTCGAGCGATAGAATGACTAACAAAGCACTTATATACTAACAAAGGACTGGCTTATCTAAAGCCAGCTGAGTAGCACTTGAAATGTGTTGGCTCTATGAAACCTGATGTTCTTCTATGATTCTGTTTTCTTCAAGTTTGTATCTTCATGGTCGAATGCACTTATTGTAAGTCGCTTTGGATAAAAGCCTCAGCTAAATGCAAAGTAATGTAATGTAAAAAACTGAGTCAGAGTATAGTATGAAAACAGAGTCAGAGTATGAAAACAGAGTCAGAGTATGAAAACTGAGTCAGAGTATAGTATGAAAACAGAGTCAGAGTATAGTATGAAAACAGAGTCAGAGTATGAAAACAGAGTCAGAGTATAGTATGAAAACAGAGTCAGAGTATAGTATGAAAACAGAGTCAGAGTATAGTATGTCTAAAAGTTGTGAAAAGTCCGTTGAGTTGTGTCCCTTCATAGAGATGAATGTAAAGCTGTTTGATTTGAAACAGGAAGTCACCTGCCTCCCCCTGAGGCCTGACCTCTGATTGGCTGACAGTCTGAAAGCTCCCCTCTGATTGGCCGAAGGCTCTGTTCTGATTGGCTGACTGTCTAAGGGGCTCCGCTCTGATTGGCTGAAGGCTCTGCTCTGATTGGCTGACTGTCTGAAGGAGTTAATTTGAGTTGCGTGCTGCGTTAACAGGATCAGTTCAAATCTGCTCCAGAGGGTTCCTTTAATCTCTCCACTGCACACACACACACACACACACACACACACACACACACACACACACACACACACACACACGACCTGACATTGACCTGTGATCTCTGTGTGATTCCCCTCACCTTCAGATGACCTGTAGATTATATTTATATTCTGCTTACTCAGGTGTATGGATTTACCTGCAGAGCTGCTAGAGGTCAAGCTACAGGTGAACACGATAAAACTAACAGATATCACCCCCCCCTCCCTTCATTACGGATATTAACATGTTATTTTTATATTAAAGCTCCTGACAGGTAGTAGTGTGTAATATGCTAATGGAGCTAATGCTAACTGTAGGTGAGTTTTAGGGGACACAGGTAGATAAATAAAACTCCTGGAGGATTTAGATCAAACTGCAGTCTTTGAACTGTGATGCGTTCACTGACTGCTGTACTTTCTAAAGGGTTTAGCCTGATTGTCTTAATGAAATCAGAAAACTGATGTAATCTAAGTTCTGCCTCGCAACAGGCTGAGGAGTCGTGTGATTGGTCCCTTGAGCAGTTTCTTGATACTTTACTACGTGTTTATATGTATGTATGGATACATAATATCATGAAGGCTTTAACATCACCTGAGGACCTGAGGACAGTGCTGCTGTTCGCCTGTCTCACCAGACATCCTCAGCTGTTTCTACCCTAAGACACAGACAGCAGGCATCACCCCCCCCCCCCCCCCCCCCCCCCCCCCCGTGTGCGTCATGGCCGCTCAGGTGACATCATCAGGTAATCTGTTCCTCTGAGCTGATTACTGTTATCTGCAATTAACCTGCTGCACACACCGGCTCTAAAGTATACCAAGAGTACACCTGTACACACTTTTATTACCCACCTGAGTACACCTGTACACACTCCTATTCACACACCTGTACACACTATTATTTACACACCTGAGCACACCTGTACACACTCCTATTTACACACCTGTACACACTCCTATTTACACACCTGTATAAACTGGTATTAAGACACCTCTATTCACCTGTATGAACCTCAGTACACGTGTGTGTGTGTGTGTGTGTGTGTGTGTGTGTGTGTGTGTGTGTAAAGACGAGGCGGACAGCTGTTATTGGTCACATCTCTTTATATTTGTACACCAACATCACAACTCTCCGTCACAGAAAAACAGAAACATAGAAACATTCATATTTTACTCTGCGTCTCGTTAACCTCTAGCCTCTCGTTAAGTAAAAAAGCTTTCCTGTTCACAGCGGGCCGCTCGGACAGGAAACAGACGGCCGTGGGCTGCGTCTCCCTGAACTCTGCCTGACAGGCTCTGTGCTACAGGTTAGTGCTGTTGTAAACGTGGTGTTTACCCGTGTACACATGGTGTTTACCCGTGTACACGTGGTGTGTGTACACGTGGTGTTTACCCGTGTACACGTGGTGTGTGTACACGGGTAAACTCCACGTGTACATGGGTAAACACCACGTGTACACACACCACGTGTACACATGGTGTGTGTACACGTGGTGTTTACCTGTGTACACATTTCGTTAGCGGTGTTTCGTTAGCGGTGTTTCGTTAGCGGTGTTTCGTTAGCGGGGCTTCGTTAGCGGGGCTTCGTTAGCAGCTGCAGTACCGCTGCCGGCCAGCGAGCGCCTGTTTCCCTCGGACACGGAGCCGACCGGCGCTCAGCGATGCATTCAGGGACATTTGTTCTTCACAGAAACAAACGTTTGGCAGAGTCCCCGTTAGACTCCGCGCTGACGGACAGGAAGCATTAATCATGGGGGGAATATTTGTTTGTAATTTAAAATCCAACAAAAACATTTATGTACAGCAGCAGGGCATCGTCCTGTTAGAATACACTGATCAACATATTTACACACAGCCAACTCCAGAGTGTGAGTGAGTGAGAGCGAGTGAGTGAGTGTGTGGGCGAGTGAGTGAGTGTGTGGGTGAGTGAGAGTGAGTGAGTGAGTGTGTGGGCGAGTGAGTGAGCGAGTGAGTGAGTGTGTGGGCGAGTGAGTGAGTGTGTGGGTGAGTGAGAGTGAGTGAGTGTGTGGGTGAGTGAGAGTGAGTGAGTGAGTGAGTGAGAGAGTGAGTGTGTGGGTGAGTGAGAGTGATGAGTGAGCGAGTGAGTGAGTGTGTGGGCGATGTGAGTGAGTGTGTGGGTGAGTGAGAGTGAGTGAGTGTGTGGGTGAGTGAGAGTGTGGAGTGAGTGGTGTGGGTGAGTGAGAGTGAGTGATTGAGAGAGTGGGTGAGTGAGAGTGAGAGTGAGTGAGTGAGTGTGTGTGAGTGAGTGAGAGTGAGTGAGTGTGTGAGTGAGTGAGAGTGAGTGAGTGTGTGAGTGAGAGTGAGTGAGTGTGTGAGTGAGAGTGAGTGAGTGTGAGTGAGTGTGTGAGTGAGAGTGAGTGAGTGTGAGTGTGTGGGTGTGAGTGTGTGAGTGAGTGAGAGTGAGTGAGTGTGTGAGAGAGTGAGAGTGAGTGAGTGAGTGTGTGTGAGTGAGTGAGAGTGAGTGAGTGTGTGAGTGAGAGTGAGTGAGTGTGAGTGTGTGGGTGTGAGTGTGTGAGTGAGTGAGAGTGAGTGAGTGTGTGAGTGAGAGTGAGTGTGTGAGTGAGAGTGAGTGTGTGGGTGTGAGTGTGTGGGTGAGAGTGAGTGAGAGAAGATGATGGTGATGTGTTCAGGAGCCCTCTCCTCTCTCGCCCCCTGTTTCTGGGGGAGAGTCGGGGGGAGACCTCAGTCCTTGGTGGGGGGGGGGCTCAGGTGGCCTCGGCTGCCTCCCCCCCCTCCACCTCGTTGCCCCCCCGCAGCATCTTCATCTTAACGAACAGGTCAGCGAACGTCTCCTTCACTCCTTTCTCCAGCAGGAAGCCTTCGCTCTCACACTCCGGGTTCTCCGGGTCCTCCATCGTTTCCAAGGCCGTCGCCAGGTACTTCAGCCCCGCCATGTCCAGGGACTGCAAGAGAGGAGACCCTCGTTAATATCAAGAAGGAGACCCTAACGAGAGAGGAGACCCTCGTTAATATCGAGAGAGGAGACCCTAACGAGAGGGAGACCCTCGTTAATATCGAGAGAGGAGACCCTAACGAGAGGGGAGACCCTCGTTAATATGAGAGAGGAGACCCTAACGAGAGGGGTGGCCCTGCTCGTTAATATCAAGTAAGAGAGGAGACCCTAACGAGAGGGACGGCCTGCTCGTTAATATCAAGAGAGGAGACCCTAACGAGAGGGACGGCCCTGCTCGTTAATATCAAGAGAGGAGACCCTAACGAGAGGGCGGCCTGCTCGTTAATATCAAGAGAGGAGACCCTAACGAGAGGGGCGGCCCTGCTCGTTAATATCAAGTAAGAGAGGAGACCCTAACGAGAGGGGCGGCCCTGCTCGTTAATATCAAGTAAGAGAGGAGACCCTAACGAGAGGACGGCCCTGCTCGTAATATCAAGAGAGGAGACCTAACGAGAGGGGCGGCCCTGCTCGTTAATATCAAGTAAGAGAGGAGACCCTAACGAGAGGGGTGGCCCTGCTCGTTAATATCAAGAGAGGAGACCCTAACGAGAGGGGCGGCCCTGCTCGTTAAAATCAAGTAAGAGAGGAGACCTAAGGAGAGGGCGGCCCTGCTCGTTAATATCAAGAGAGGAGACCCTAAGGAGAGGGGCGGCCCTGCTCGTTACTATCAAGTAAGAGAGGAGACCCTAACGAGAGGGGCGGCCCTGCTCGTTAATATCAAGTAAGAGAGGAGACCCTAACGAGAGGGGCGGCCCTGCTCGTTAATATCAAGAGAGGAGACCCTAACGAGAGGGGCGGCCCTGCTCGTTAATATCAAGAGAGGAGACCCTAACGAGAGGGGCGGCCCTGCTCGTTAATATCAAGAGAGGAGACCCTAACGAGAGGGGCGGCCCTGCTCGTTAATATCAAGTAAGAGAGGAGACCCTAACGAGAGGGGCGGCCCTGCTCGTTAATATCAAGAGAGGAGACCCTAACGAGAGGGGCGGCCCTGCTCGTTAATATCAAGAGAGGAGACCCTAAGGAGAGGGGCGGCCCTGCTCGTTAATATCAAGAGAGGAGACCTAACGAGAGGGGCGGCCCTGCTCGTTAATATCAAGAGAGGAGACCCTAAGGAGAGGGGCGGCCCTGCTCGTTAATATCAAGAGAGGAGACCCTAACGAGAGGGGCGGCCCTGCTCGTAATATCAAGAGAGGAGACCCTAAGGAGAGGGGCGGCCCTGCTCGTTAATATCAAGAGAGGAGACCCTAACGAGAGGGGCGGCCCTGCTCGTTAATATCAAGAGAGGAGACCCTAACGAGGGGCGGCCCTGCTCGTTAATATCAAGAGAGGAGACCCTAACGAGAGGGGCGGCCTGCTCGTTAATATCAAGTAAGAGAGGTTAGAATCTAATTAATATAAAGTCCAGAGGATAAACCAACATCAAACTCTTTATAATTACAAAGTGCTGTGGATGTTGTTCAGTCAATCAATCAATCAATCAATCAATCAATCAATCAATCAATCAATCAATCAATCAGTCAATCAATCAATCAGTCAATCAATCAGTCAATCAATCAATCAGTCAGTCAATCAATCAATGTTATTTATAAAGCCCAATATCACAAATGTACTTTTGTCTCAGTGGACTTTACAAACTGTAAAGAGGGTGGGCCGCCCTCTTTACAGTTTTAAAGAGGGCGGGCCCACCCTGGTAAATCAAATGCCCGCCCATAGATTATGGGCACGTATAAACGGTATATACAGGACCGTTGGGCACCCCTGGTGGAGGACAGGGGATCTGCACTTCCACAAGAGTAAATACAATATAATACAAAAAAAACTAATTTTCGGATAACACAAGATAACACCCTTTTCACCCCGGTTACATTTTCCATTTGCCCTGTACGATGGGCGCTGTAAGTGATGAAAGTGGGGGATGTTGGCTTATCAGGCGGCCGCTGCTCACAGCCAAAGTGAGAGAGAGAGAGAGGGCGCACCGGTACCGGCGGGGATTGTTGTTAGCTTCTGCTGCGCTAGCGGATATAAGAGACTGTTTCTACAATAATGTGGAGGGAGAGCTCTCTCCTGCAGACTGAGAGGCTTAGGGAGGTAAAGGACTCTCTCCTGCAGACTGAGAGGCTTAGGGAGCTAAAGGACTCTCTCCTGACAGACTGAGAGACTCAGTGAACTAAAGGACTCTCTCCTGACAGACTGAGAGACTCAGTGAGCTAAAGGACTCTCTCCTGACAGACTGAGAGACTCAGTGAACTAAAGGACTCTCTCCTGACAGACTGAGAGGCTCAGTGAGCTAAAGGACTCTCTCCTGTCAGATGAGAGGCTCAGTGAGCTAAAGGACTCTCTCCTGACAGACTGAGAGGCTCAGTGAGCTAAAGGACTCTCTCCTGTCAGACTGAGAGGCTCAGTGAGCTAAAGGATCTCTCCTGTCAGACTGAGAGACTCAGGAGCTAAAGGACTCTCTCCTGTCAGACTGAGAGGCTCAGTGAGCTAAAGGACTCTCTCCTGTCAGACTGAAAGGCTCAGGGAGCTAAAGGACTCTGAGGGTTTAGATAGCTCACTTTAGTCTAAGTTATCTCAGTGGGTCTCAAACGGTTTGATCACAATTTATGTAAACACATATTTCCAAGGCACTCCTTTATAATTATGAGGATAAATAAAAACAGGTTTGAAATCATTCCTCTGTATACTATAGGACAGAAAACCAGACATATCGTTTAAAACCGGAGAGATTAAAAAATATGCATAAATAAATAAATGTTATCTGGTAAAATAAGATATAAATGAACAACAAAAATGAAATAAGTTAGCCTACATGTATTTGTTATTGGCTGTGGGTTATTGGAAATGTTCACATACTTATTTGATTAATAAAATGCAAACCGATCTTTTTCATATGGCTGTTTAGAGTTCCCCTAGATCAGTCTCTAGTGATTGGGCGCTCAAAGTGCACCAGTTTGAAGCCTTTACTTTACAGTTTGCCCTGCTCTATCCGGGGGCTCGAGAGCCCTCTGCTCTGGCTCCCTTGAGCCCTCTGCTCTGGCTCCCTTGAGCCCTCCGCTCTGGCTCCCTTGAGCCCTCCGCTCTGGCTCCCTTGAGCCCTCCGCTCTGGCTCCCTTGAGCCCTCTGCTCTGGCTCCCTTGAGCCCTCCGCTCTGGCTCCCTTGAGCCCTCCGCTCTGGCTCCCTTGAGCCCTCCGCTCTGGCTCCCTTGAGCCCTCCGCTCTGGCTCCCTTGAGCCCTCTGCTCTGGCTCCCTTGAGATTAGACATAAATACGAAGGAAATAAAATTAAAGTATTTGTAGGACTATTTATATTTTGCTGCACGGTTGAAAATGTTTCGTATCTTGTATTTTGAGGAGATACTGTGACACATAAATAAAAAACAAAACGGTTTTAATTAGATCAACTCAAATATGCATCACATCCTACGAGATGCAGCCTCTCGGGAGAGGAGGGGTCAAAGAGCTGCAGCCTCTCGGGAGAGGAGGGGTCAAAGAGCTGCAGCCTCTCGGGAGAGGAGGGGTCAAAGAGCTGCAGCCTCTCGGGAGAGGAGGGGTCAAAGGAGCTGCAGCCTCTCGGGAGAGGAGGTCAAAGAGCTGCAGCCTCTCGGGAGAGGAGGGGTCAAAGAGCTGCAGCCTCTCGGGAGAGGAAGACAGCTGACGATCTCCAGTCATCATTCAATCACTTAACTCTTTTTAGGGTGCACCTATATGCTTTATTTATTTCAAATGCACAGAGGACCCCCCAGTGCTGTGTTTACTTTATTTCAAAGTAGGCCTGTGTATTTTTTTATTCTCCTTATAAGAGTTCTTTGTTTCTTATTAGAGGTTAACAGTTTTATAAATAATAAATGCAAAAAAACTGTAGTTTTTGTCTATGATATAACAATAAATACAACCTGTTTTATAAGCTATCAAATATGTCTTGCGGCTCCAGACAAAACAAATTGTTGGAAAAGGGGGCAAAATGTCTCTTTTGGTCAAAAAGGTTGCAGACCCCTCCCTGGAGGATGTGACGTCCCCCCCCCATTAAAACATGTTCATACAATAATGAATACATTTGAAGGCTTTTTATCTTAGCTGTCCGTACGTTTCTGTTTGCAGTGTGTTGGTCTGTTGGAGAGAGAGCTCGAGGGCAGCAAGTTGGTCCGAACCGGCCCTGGTGTGTTGGTCTGTTGGAGAGAGAGCTCGAGGGCAGCAAGTTGGTCCGAACCGGCCCTGCTGTGTTGGTCTGTTGGAGAGAGAGCTCGAGGGCAGCAAGTTGGTCCGAACCGGCCCTGCTGTGTTGGTCTGTTGGAGAGAGAGCTCGAGGGCAGCAAGTTGGTCCGAACCGGCCCTGCTGTGTTGGTCTGTTGGAGAGAGAGCTCGAGGGCAGCAAGTTGTCCGAACCGGCCCTGCTGTGTTGGTCTGTTGGAGAGAGAGCTCGAGGGCAGCAAGTTGGTCCGAACCGGCCCTGCTGTGTTGGTCTGTTGGAGAGAGAGCTCGAGGGCAGCAAGTTGGTCCGAACCGGCCCTGCTGTGTTGGTCTGTTGGAGAGAGAGCTCGAGGGCAGCAAGTTGGTCCGAACCGGCCCTGGTGTGTTGGTCTGTTGGAGAGAGAGCTCGAGGGCAGCAAGTTGGTCCGAACCGGCCCTGGTGTGTTGGTCTGTTGGAGAGAGAGCTCGAGGGCAGCAAGTTGGTCCGAACCGGCCCTGCTGTGTTGGTCTGTTGGAGAGAGAGCTCGAGGGCAGCAAGTTGGTCCGAACCGGCCCTGCTGTGTTGGTCTGTTGGAGAGAGAGCTCGAGGGCAGCAAGTTGGTCCGAACCGGCCCTGCTGTGTTGGTCTGTTGGAGAGAGAGCTCGAGGGCAGCAAGTTGGTCCGAACCGGCCCTGCTGTGTTGGTCTGTTGGAGAGAGAGCTCGAGGGCAGCAAGTTGGTCCGAACCGGCCCTGCTGTCCCCACAGCGCCCCCGTTTGAAACATGTTCCCACGGCTATGGGTATAAATACTTTATTACTTATCGGATCTGCACAAACAAGATATCGATTAGCAAGCTGAGATTCCACAGACTCTAGGGCAGGGGTGCCCAATACGTCGACCGGTCGATCGCAAGGGGAGTGTGGGTAGATCGCATGGCATAAAAAAAAAAAGAAGAAAAAAAAGTTAGTCTAGTTTTGAAGTTAGCCTATCATCCTCCTTACTTTGGCATTTGCCACTTGATTGACGTGCAGGTAAGCCAGTCTGAGTTGTATTGTGCCATACGGGTTCATGCAGTTATGAGGGGGCCTCACCTCCTGAGCAAATGCGGCGCACTATTAGCCACAGTTTACCTGTTTAGTCCACTAGCACCACCCCCCCCCCCCGCGTGCTCATGACACAGATTGGGCAGGGGCGGCCCTGTAGGTAGATCATTTGGGCTTGGTCCTTTTAAAAGTAGCTCCCAAGCTGAAAAAGTGTGGGCACCCCTGCTCTAGGGGTATTAGTATCATCACTGAGCGATCAGAACTCGCAGCAGGGGAAGCGAACCCAGACATCACACCACATAGCTTTAAAACGGGAAATATGTCTTACCTGTGTCGTTGTCTGATCAAAAGTAGTCTCCAATGGCATTAAAACGATAAAAACGCTGCTGAAGGTTAATCCATAGGTTAATCCAATGTGTCCGTGTCACTTTGAAATGATTACTGATAATCCATCATTCCATTTTTATGTCAATAACGGAGTTTTCATATTAGCTACTATTAGCTGCTATTAGCTGCTATTAGCTGCTATTAGCTGCTATTAGCTGCTATTAGAGCTACAACCCAGCTTCCGGTTTTGGGCAAACTGCGTGCGCATCACTCTCATTCCCCAATGGGTAATGCTTAGATGGATTTTAGGAACTTCCCCTCGATTCGATTGGCTCTAACGGTTAAAAAGAGATGTCAATCATCAAACCGACCGAGGGGGGCCAGAGATATGGAAAATCCACCCAAATGACCCCAGAAGTGGGTTTTCCATATCTCTGGCCCCCCTCGTTTGATTTTGATGATTGACATCTCTTTTGAACCGTTAGAGCCAATAGAATCGAGGGGAAGTTCCTAAATCCACCAAAACATTACCCATTGGTGAATGAGAGTGATGCATAGCCAGAATGCCCAAAACCGGAAGCTGTCATACGCTCTAGTAGCTCTCATAGCAGCTAATATGAAACTCCGTTATTGACAGAAATATGAAGATGGATTATCAGTAATCATTTCAAAGTGACACGGACACATTGGATTAACCATTGGATTAACCTTCAGCTGCGTTTTTATCGTTTTGATGCCATTGAATACAACTTTTGATCAGAACAACAGCATAGGTAAGAATATTTCCCGTGTTTGCTCCGTAAAGCTACGTGGTGTGGGTTGGCTTCCCATGCCGTGAGTTCTGATCGCTCAGTGATGATACTGATACCCCTACAGTCTGTGGAATCTCAGCTTGCTAGCTGATATCTTGTTTGTGCAGATCTGCATTTTTTCGCTCAGGGCCAATTCAGAGCCTTGGTATTACCCTTGTGTTTCGTTTAGCTAAAAATGGTTAATATTGTCTGATAGCTGAGTTTCTTCCCGTTGAGTGGGTATGACACATTCATAGTTTGTTAAATGTTAAGAAGCCCTGAGACGCTGTTTTTTGCAAGATGTTGCGTTTTGCCCCCGGTTAACTGGTTAATGGGAGAGACCCCCAGTTAATGAGAGAGACCCCCAGTTAATGGGAGAGACCCCCAGTTAATGAGAGAGACCCCCAGTTAATGGGAGAAACCCCCAGTTCATGGGAGAGACCCCCAGTTAATGAGAGAGACCCCCAGTTAATGGGAGAGACCTCCCAGTTAATGAGAGAGACCCCCAGTTAATGGGAGAGACCCCCAGTTAATGAGAGAGACCCCCAGTTAATGGGAGAAACCCCCAGTTCATGGGAGAGACCTCCCAGTTAATGAGAGAGACCCCCAGTTAATGGGAGAAACCCCCAGTTCATGGGAGAGACCCCCAGTTAATGGGAGAGACCCCCCAGTTAATGGGAGAGACCCCCAGTTAATTTGAGAGACCCCCCAGTTAATGGGAGAAACCCCCAGTTAATGGGAGAGACCCCCCAGTTAATGGGAGAGACCCCCAGTTAATGTGTGAGACCCTCCAGTTAATGGGAGAGACCCCCAGTTAATGGGAGAGACTCCCAGTTAATGGGAGAGACCCCCCAGTTAATGGAAGAGACCCCCAATTAATGGGAGAGACCCCCAGTTAATGTGAGAGACCCCCCCAGTTAATGGGAGAGACCCCCCAGTTAATGGGAGAGACCCCCAGTTAATGGGAGAAACCCCCAGTTAATGGGAGAAACCCCCAGTTCATGGGAGAGACCCCCAGTTAATGGGAGAGCCCCCCAGTTAATGGGAGAGACCTCCCAGTTAATGGGAGAGACCCCCAGTTAATGGGAGAAACCCCCAGTTAATGGGAGAAACCCCCAGTTAATGGGAGAGACCCCCCAATTAATGGAAGAGACCCCCCAATTAATGGGAGAGACCCCCCAGTTAATGTGAGAGACCCCCCCAGTTAATGGGAGAGACCCCCCACTTAATGGGAGAAACCCCCAGTTAATGGGAGAGACCCCCAGTTAATGGGAGAAACCCCCAGTTAATGGGAGAGACCTCCCAGTTAACGGGAGAGACCCCCCAGTTAATGGACTAAAGACTGTGATGTAAACAAAAGATATCACAAACATCTGAGAGGTAAATAACAACACACTGAAGCACAGCTGCAGTGAAGGTGTTCCTGAGTTCCTGAGTTCTCTGTAATCTCGTGACGCTTCAGATCAAACTTGTTTATTTGACCCACAAAATCTCGCTCGCAGGAACTGACCCTGATCTTCCCAGAATGCAACCTGTTGCCACTGCTCAGATTATCCCAGGAATAGTTCCTGATCCTCGGAGAACTGCCCAGCGTGCAGCTTAGCACGTCGCTGCACGGAAACATCCTCCATCTCTGAGGAACATCTCTGAGGAACGCCCTCCATCTCTGAGGAACATCTCTGAGGAACGCCCTCCATCTCTGAGGAACATCTCTGAGGAACGCCCTCCATCTCTGAGGAACGCCCTCCATCTCTGAGGAACACCCTCCATCTCTGAGGAACGTCTCTGAAGAACGTCCTCCCTCTCTGAGGAACGTCTCTGAGGAACGCCCTCCATCTCTGAGGAACACCCTCCATCTCTGAGGAACGTCTCTGAAGAACGCCCTCCATCTCTGAGGAACGTCTCTGAAGAACGTCCTCCCTCTCTGAGGAACGTCTCTGAAGAACGCCCTCCCTCTCTGAGGAACGTCTCTGAGGAACGCCCTCCATCTCTGAGGAACGCCCTCCATCTCTGAGGAACACCCTCCATCTCTGAGGAACGTCTCTGAAGAACGTCCTCCCTCTCTGAGGAACGTCTCTGAGGAACGCCCTCCATCTCTGAGGAACACCCTCCATCTCTGAGGAACGTCTCTGAAGAACGTCCTCCCTCTCTGAGGAACGTCTCTGAGGAACGCCCTCCATCTCTGAGGAACACCCTCCATCTCTGAGGAACGTCTCTGAAGAACGCCCTCCATCTCTGAGGAACGTCTCTGAAGAACGTCCTCCCTCTCTGAGGAACGTCTCTGAAGAACGCCCTCCATCTCTGAGGAACACCCTCCATCTCTGAGGAACGTCTCTGAAGAACGTCCTCCCTCTCTGAGGAACATCTCTGAGGAACACCCTCCATCTCTGAGGAACGTCTCTGAAGAATGTCCTCCCTCTCTGAGAAACATCCTCCCTCTCGGAGGAACATCCTCCATCTCTGAGGAACATCTCTGAGGAACGTCTCTGAGGAACGTCCTCCCTCTCTGAGTTACATCTCTGAGGAACACCCTCCATCTCTGAGTAACGTCTCTGAAGAATGTCCTCCCTCTCTGAGGAACATTCTCCCTCTCTGAGGAACATCCTCCCTCTCTGAGGAACATCCTCCATCTCTGAGGAACATCTCTGAGGAACGTCTCTGAGGAACGTCCTCCCTCTCTGAGCTACGTCTCTGAGGAACGTCCTCCCTCTCTGAGGAACGTCTCTGAGGAACATCCTCCATCTGCTCTAATATAACCCCCTCCCCACCACTCTTTCTCTCATGGTGCAACAACATGGATATGAAGCCAACACTCATATATATCAATATTCCAATTACTGTATATAGACTATTCTGCACAGTTTCTATTATATTCTGTTTTATTATATTGACTTGCACTATTGTATCTGTGTTATTGTGTTATTGTGTTATTGTGTTATTGTGTATTGTGCTGCAGGAGCCTGTGACCTCAGATTGTCATTTGTTCATAACTTCACTGTAGTTATGAACAAATGACAATAAAAGCCTTGATCTTGAAACATTAATGACACTGTAATCTGAGTATTGTAATATTATATATTTAACTGTACTATCAGCTACTTTACCGACCTGTACCTTTTATTTAGCATTTATTTATACAGGTGAATCTCATTGAGACACAAGGTCTCATTCTCAAGAGAGACCTGACATGAATCTGATTTATAATAGTTTGTGTGACAGACGTCAGTAAACCATGTTTCCTCGCTGCAGTCTGGTGAGAGCAGCTGCTCAGGAGCTAACGCTAATCTGAGCTAATCAGTGACTCTGCTAACCCAGGGCTTCAGGTGGGTCAGAGCAGGTGTGCCGGATTACCTCGTTAGACCAGGAGATTAACGAGCTCTGATCCCCCCCACAGGAGAAAGTCCTCAGAGACACAAACATCTCAAACAACTCAAACACCTGCCATACACCCTGACATGAGTCAGCATTATGAGTCCTAAACCCTGACATGAGTCAGCATTATGAGTCCTAAACCCTGACATGAGTCAGCACTGAGTCCTAAACCCTGACATGAGTCAGCATTATGAGTCCTAAACCCTGACATGAGTCAGCACTGAGTCCTAAACCCTGACATGAGTCAGCATTATGAGTCCTAAACCCTGACATGAGTCAGCATTATGAGTCCTGAACCCTGACATGAGTCAGCATTATGAGTCCTGAACCCTGACATGAGTCAGCATTATGAGTCCTGAACCCTGACATGAGTCAGCATTATGAGTTATGATTATTTAGAATCTCTATTTAGAGTCTCTACGAAGAGTCTCGACGAAGAGTCTCTACGAAGAGTCTCTACGAAGCGTCTCAACGAAGAGTCTCTATTTAGAGTCTCTACGAAGAGTCTCTATTTAGAGTCTCTATTTAGAGTCTCTACGAAGAGTCTCTACGAAGAGTCTCTACGAAGGGTCTCTACGAAGCGTCTCAACGAAGAGTCTCTATTTAGAGTCTCTATTTAGAGTCTCTACGAAGAGTCTCGACGAAGGGTCTCTATTTAGAGTCTCTACGAAGAGTCTCTACGAAGCGTCTCGACGAAGAGTCTCTACGAAGGGTCTCTATTTAGAGTCTCTACGAAGAGTCTCTACCAAGAGTCTCGACGAAGAGTCTCTACGAAGAGTCTCGACGAAGAGTCTCTACGAAGGGTCGCTATTTAGAGTCTCTACGAAGAGTCTCTATTTAGAATCTCTATTTAGAGTCTCTACGAAGAGTCTCTATTTAGAATCTCTATTTAGAGTCTCTACGAAGAGTCTCTACGAAGAGTCTCTACGAAGCGTCTCAACGAAGAGTCTCTATTTAGAGTCTCTACGAAGAGTCTCTACGAAGGGTCTCTATTTAGAGTCTCTACGAAGAGTCTCTACGAAGCGTCTCGATGAAGAGTCTCGACGAAGGGTCTCTATTTAGAGTCTCTACGAAGAGTCTCGACGAAGAGTCTCTACGAAGGGTCTCTATTTAGAGTCTCTACGAAGAGTCTCTACGAAGCGTCTCAACGAAGAGTCTCTACGAAGAGTCTCGACGAAGAGTCTCTACGAAGAGTCTCTATTTAGAGTCTCTACGAAGAGTCTCAACGAAGAGTCTATTTAGAATCTCTATTTAGAGTCTCTACGAAGAGTCTTTATTTAGAGTCTCTATTTAGAGTCTCTACGAAGAGTCTCTATTTAGAATCTCTATTTAGAGTCTCTATGAAGAGTCTCTATTTAGAATCTCTATTTAGAGTCTCTACGAAGAGTCTCTATTTAGAATCTCTATTTAGAGTCTCTATGAAGAGTCTCTATTTAGAATCTCTACGAAGAGTCTCTATGAAGAATCTCTATTTAGAGTCTCTACGAAGAGTCTCTACGAAGAGTCTCTATTTAGAGTCTCTATTTAGAGTCTCTACGAAGAGTC
>CM062271.1:54220-56720 GCA_031216635.1 Dissostichus eleginoides | reverse complement strand
ACACACACACACACACACACACACACCTGGATGCTCAGACACCCTGAACTCTGCAGACACTAGAGTACACTGTACTGCAACTATACTCCATCCATCAGACGCTACACCACAGAGGACTGCAGGGAACCACAGACAGAACCACAGACAGAACCACAGACAGAACCACAGACAGAACCACAGACAGAACCAGAACCAGTGGCAGCCTGCGGTGGGAACACTCAGGTGCAGGTAGCAGCTCTCAGGCGAGCGGGGGGTTTAACCTTGTCATGTCAGCGGCTGATAATCTGCAGCGAGGTGGAAATCAGATCCTGACAGATTATGGACTTAGAGCCGGGCCGGTACATTGACCTGCTGCACGGTGACTTTGACCTCCCTAATTCCCCCCGTTATCCTGCACTGACCCCTTTAACCAATCAGAGCTTAGAGTCCAGCAACTCAAGAGGTTTCTGGAAATCAGAAATAAAGTGTAACCTGAAGAGTCTCAATGGACAAAAAGTGAGGACCCTTACTGTCCCCCCCCCCACATGATACCCCCTCAGGTTAGACTTACTCTTTCGCCAGGTCGTTGCTCATGGACCCTTACTGTCCCCCCCCACATGATACCCCCTCAGGTTAGACTTACTCTTTCGCCAGGTCGTTGCTCATGGACCCTTACTGTCCCCCCCCCACATGAAACCCCCTCAGGTGTAGACTCACTCTTTCACCAGGTCGTTGCTCATGGACCCTTACTGTCCCCCCCCCCCCCACATGATACCCCCTCAGGTGTAGGCTCACTCTTTCACCATGTCGTTGCTCATGGACCCTTACTGTCCCCCCCCCACATGAAACCCCCTCAGGTATAGACTCACTCTTTCACCATGTCGTTGCTCATGGACCCTTACTGTCCCCCCCCACATGAAACCCCCTCAGGTATAGAATCACTCTTTCACCAGTCGTTGCTCATGACCCTTACTGTCCCCCCCCCACATGAAACCCCCTCAGGTATAGGCTCACTCTTTCACCAGGTCGTTGCTCATGGACCCTTACTGTCCCCCCCCACATGAAACCCCCTCAGTATAGCTCACTCTTTCACCAGGTCGTTGCTCATGGACCCTTACTGTCCCCCCCCCACATGAAACCCCCTCAGGTATAGACTCACTCTTTCACCAGGTCGTTGCTCATGGACCCTTACTGTCCCCCCCCCCACATGAAACCCCCTCAGGTATAGACTCACTCTTTCACCAGGTCGTTGCTCATGGACCCTTACTGTCCCCCCCCACATGAAACCCCCTCAGGTATAGACTCACTCTTTCACCAGGTCGTTGCTCATGGACCCTTACTGTCCCCCCCCCCCCACATGAAACCCCCTCAGGTATAGACTCACTCTTTCACCAGTCGTTGCTCATGGACCCTTACTTACCCCCCCGACATGAAACCCCCTCAGGTGTAGACTCACTCTTTCACCAGGTCGTTGCTCATGGACCCTTACTGCCCCCCCCCCCCGACATGAAACCCCCTCAGGTATAACTCACTGTATCACCAGGTCGTTGCTCATGGACCCTTACTGCCCCCCCCCCCACATGAAACCCCCTCAGGTGTAGACTCACTCTTTCACCAGGTCGTTGCTCATGTCCAGGTACCGGTTGCTGATCCACTGCACCTCGAACCAGTCCCTGAAGTTGTTGTTCCCGCAGCAGCGGAACTCGATCTGCGTCATGTCGAGTGTCCTCTTCATGAAGCAGCGTCCCGGCGTGTCCGTGTCCTTGTAGAACTTGATGCTGTTCTTCAGGCCCTCGGCCAGCGTCAGGTAGACGGCGAACTGCATGAGGAAGCAGAGCAGCGCGGTGAACAGCATGAGCACGTTGAAGCCGCAGCACAGCAGCAGGTAGGGCTTCAGCATGGGCTTCCACTTTGCGAACTTGACGGGGTCCAGCGAGTCGTGGCACACTTTGCCCCCGAAGGCGCTGACTCCGCCGGCCAGCAGCCCCACCAGGATCAGCAGGTTGGGAACCAGGTGGCTCTCGTTGTTGTCCATCATCTCGCTCCTCTTACGCAGCTCCACCTTGAAGAAGAGGCCCAGGCTGAAGATGAGGATCCCCACGATGACGGAGAGCCAGTAGATCATCCAGAGACCCTGAGCCAGCTTCACCCGCTTCTGCAGGTTGAACTTCACCGGCATGAACGGCATGGCGACGCCTGCAGAGACTCACCGGGAACACGGGAAGAAGTAAAGAGAAGAAAAGTTTCCTGTTTGCAGATGAGACGGTTCACAGCGACGCTCCTGTTCTCATAACGCCGAGCTGCAGCTCCATACTGTGGGGGGGGCGGAGGGGTCTGCCATCATTCAGTGTTCAGAGTTCAGAGTATGGAGAGGACAGTGGTCTCTCTGAGGGACTACAC
Organism: Dissostichus eleginoides; assembly: GCA_031216635.1. Taxonomy (NCBI): domain Eukaryota; kingdom Metazoa; phylum Chordata; class Actinopteri; order Perciformes; family Nototheniidae; genus Dissostichus; species Dissostichus eleginoides. The sequence continues at coordinate 54,341 of CM062271.1, read as the reverse complement.
AGGACTGAGAGCAACGCCCCCCCGCTGCTCATCCCATTACAGCAGCTCAGCGCTAAACTGAGGATTAGCGCGAATAGCTAGTTAAGCAGCGCAGGGAGCACTTCCTGTTGCCACTGAGACC
>CM062271.1:44220-46720 GCA_031216635.1 Dissostichus eleginoides | reverse complement strand
TGAATGCAGAGCTGGAACCCGTTGATGGGGGATATCTACTCCGTCTGATATGAGTGCAGAGCTGGAACCCGTTGATGGGGGATATCTACTCCGTCTGATATGAATGCAGAGCTGGAACCCGTTGATGGGGGATATCTAGCAGAGAAGAACGGCCTCGTTCTGACGGTGGCCTCCTGCTACAGACCCACGTTGAACTCAGCCAGCTCTTCAGAGATGATTGTAAAGACTGCGTGGTGCTTGGTTTGCTTCACCTGAGGGACTGAAGGAAACACCTGAGCTCAGTGATTCATGATCCAACACTTTTGTTTATATAGTGTATATATTAGAAACAAGTGATAAAAGTCATTGATCAATAAAGCGGTGAGACAGGAGCTGCTTTCAGAGTCTTTATTGGTTCTTCTTTATAGGGTCTCCTGCTTTAATCTGATCCTCAACTCACTCATGAATAAATAAAACAGAAATCTGCGTCACAGCTTACTCTAACAGGAAGTGACATCACACAGCTCACTCTAACAGGAAGTGACATCACACAGCTTACTCTAACAGGAAGTGACATCACACAGCTCACTCTAACAGGAAGTGACATCACACAGCTCACTCTAACAGGAAGTGACATCACACAGCTCACTCTAACAGGAAGTGACACAGCTCATTCTAACAGGAAGTGACATCACACAGCTCATTCTAGCAGGAAGTGACATCACACAGCTCTCCAGAACAAACACAGGTCTGTAAATAAAAGGATAAACAAAGTAAATGTATCTGCTGATCAAAGATAATCTGAACCAGGAAACCAGAAGTGGATTCAACATAATAAACTACATTACCCATCAGCCTCAGCCGCTGTTGCCACGAAGGTGAACTGATTAAAACAGCTGTTTTATTTCCTGTCTCTACAAAGTGGCTTTAAGCTCTGTGATTGGCTGTTTGTGACTGAAATGCATCCTGGGAGATGTAGTTATTCTCCTGGTTAGAGCGGCTCCGACTCTCTTACAATCTGTGGACCAACGAGTTCACCTGCGAACGAGTTCACCTGCGAACGAGTTCCCCTGCTACAGAGTCCCCTGCTAACGAGCCACCTGCTAACGACCTGCTAACGACCTGCTAACGAGTTCACCTGCGAACGAGTTCACCTGCTAACGACCTGCTAACGAGTTCACCTGCGAACGAGTTCACCTGCTACAGAGTCCCCTGCTAACGAGCCACCTGCTAACGACCTGCTAACGAGTTCACCTGCTACAGAGTCCCCTGCTAACGAGCCACCTGCTAACGACCTGCTAACGAGTTCACCTGCTACAGAGTCCCCTGCTAACGAGCCACCTGCTAACGACCTGCTAACGAGTTCACCTGCGAACGAGTTCACCTGCTACAGAGTCCCTGCTAACGAGCCACCTGCTAACGACCTGCTAACGAGTTCACCTGCTACAGAATCCCTGCTAACGAGCCACTGCTAACGACCTGCTAACGAGTTCACCTGCTAACGAGTTCACCTGCTACAGAGTTCCCCTGCTAACGACCTGCTAACGACCTGCTAACGAGTTCACCTGCGAACGAGTTCACCTGCTACAGAGTTCCCCTGCTAACGAGTCACCTGCTAACGAGTTCTCCTGCTAACGAGTTCACCTACTAACGAGTCACCTGCTAACGAGTCACCTGCTAACGAGTTCACCTGCTACAGAGTTCCCCTGCTAACGAGTCACCTGCTAACGAGTTCCCTGCTAACGAGTCACCTGCTAACGAGTTCACCTGCTAACGAGTCACCTGCTAACGAGTTCACCTGCTAACGAGTCACCTGCTAACGAGTCACCTGCTAACGAGTTCACCTGCTAACGAGTTCACCTGCTACAGTTCCCCTGCTAACGAGTCACCTGCTACAGAGTTCCCCTGCTAACGAGTCACCTGCTAACGAGTCACCTGCTAACGAGTTCACCTGCTAACGAGTCACCTGCTAACGAGTTCACCTGCTAACGAGTCACCTGCTAACGAGTCACCTGCTAACGAGTTCACCTGCTAACGAGTTCACCTGCTAACGAGTTCACCTGCTACAGAGTTCCCCTGCTAACGAGTCACCTGCTACAGAGTTCCCCTGCTAACGAGTCACCTGCTACAGAGTTCCCCTGCTAACGAGTCACCTGCTACAGAGTTCCCCTGCTAACGAGTCACCTGCTAACGAGTCACCTGCTAACGAGTCACCTGCTAACGAGTCACCTGCTAACCCTTTCTGTGACGAGCAGAGTGAGAAATCTGGAGATGATTTTCATAAAAGATGCAAAATAACAACGTTTGTAACTTCCTTTCTGTGTGCAGAGGAGGCGGAGTCAGTTTTCATCCTGCTCTCTGATTGGTGGAGTGAATCATGGAGAAGGTCAGGGGTCAAAGGCCAGCAGCCTTCAGAAAAAAGTCCCTGAAAGTTGATTGGACGTCAGCGCTGGGCTGCAGGAAGCAGAGTGAGAAGCTGTTCGTCTTCACAGGTGCTGCCAGTCGATGGCCACCAGCGTCT
>CM062271.1:34220-39220 GCA_031216635.1 Dissostichus eleginoides | reverse complement strand
CAGGTAGAGTCACACAGGTAGAGACACTGCAGTTTGTAGGAATGTGTGTGTGTGTGTGTGTCACCTGTGATGGAGGTGAGCAGGATCTGAACCAGGTGAGCCACAGTGACCAGGTGGAGCAGGTGCAGGTGAGCCGAGTCCACCGTCCTGTGTTCTGATTGGTCCAGACAGTGAATCGAGCTGTACGACATCACACTGTACACCTGCAGACACACACACACACACACACACACACACACACATGTATTGAGTTACACACTGTATACCTATCTATATACAGTTTATGTGTGTGTGTGTGTGTGTATGTGTGTGTGTGTGTGTGTGTGTGTGTGTGTGTGTGTGTGTGTGTGTGTGTAACTCACCAGCAGGTGGAACATGTCGATGTCGAGGACACACAGAGAGTCCTCTACCTGAGAGTCAGGAACCAGGGCTGCAACAACACACAGAATACAAACATCACTTGTGAACGTGTGTTACCTGTGAACAGTCTGATGAAGTGTGTGTGTGTGTGTGTGTGTTACCTGTGAACAGTCTGATGAAGTGTGTGTGTGTGTGTGTGTGTTACCTGTGAACAGTCTGATGAAGTGTGTGTGTGTGTGTGTGTGTTACCTGTGAACAGTCTGATGAAGTGTGTGTGTGTGTGTGTTACCTGTGAACAGTCTGATGAAGTGTGTGTGTGTGTGTTACCTGTGAACAGTCTGATGAAGTGTGTGTGTGTTACCTGTGAACAGCCTGATGAAGTGTGTGTGTTACCTGTGAACAGCCTGATGAAGTGTGTGTGTTACCTGTGAACAGTCTGATGAAGTGTGTGTGTGTGTGTGTGTTACCTGTGAACAGTCTGATGAAGTGTGTGTGTGTGTGTTACCTGTGAACAGCCTGATGAAGTGTGTGTGTTACCTGTGAACAGTCTGATGAAGTGTGTGTGTTACCTGTGAACAGTTTGATGAAGTGTGTGTGTGTTACCTGTGAACAGTCTGATGAAGTGTGTGTGTGTTACCTGGGAACAGTCTGATGAAGTGTGTGTGTGTTACCTGTGAACAGTCTGATGAAGTGTGTGTGTGTTACCTGTGAACAGTCTGATGAAGTGTGTGTGTTACCTGTGAACAGTCTGATGAAGTGTGTGTGTGTTACCTGTGAACAGTCTGATGAAGTGTGTGTGTTACCTGTGAACAGTCTGATGAAGTGTGTGTGTGTTACCTGTGAACAGCCTGATGAAGTGTGTGTGTTACCTGTGAACAGTCTGATGAAGAGTGTGTGTGTTACCTGTGAACAGCCTGATGAAGTGTGTGTGTGTTACCTGTGAACAGCCTGATGAAGTGTGTGTGTGTTACCTGTGAACAGCCTGATGAAGTGTGTGTGTGTTACCTGTGAACAGCCTGATGAAGTGTGTGTGTGTTACCTGTGAACAGTCTGATGAAGTGTGTGTGTGTTACCTGTGAACAGCCTGATGAAGTGTGTTTGTGTTACCTGTGAACAGCCTGATGAAGTGTGTGTGTGTTACCTGTGAACAGCCTGATGAAGTGTGTGTGTGTTACCTGTGAACAGCCTGATGAAGTGTGTGTGAGCCGTTGTTGGAGGAGCTGCAGTCCAACAGGAGGAACTGAACCTGGTGAGAGAGCTCAGACAGTCGTCCTGACACACACACACACACACACACACACACACACACACACACACACACACACACACACACACACACACACACACACACACACACACACACACACACACACACAATGAATGAGCTGAACCCTAGAAGCCCCGCCCCCTGCTGTCCATCAGAGTGTGTGTTACCTGTCTGCACGGTAAACTCCCAAACAGCGGCTTGTCCTCGTCCATCAGGAGGCGCTCTGCAGGACACACACACCTGAGTTCATATTCACCTGTACTGACAGGTGTGTATTTACCTGTACAGGTGTGTGTGTGTTTTTACCGACACAGGTGTGTTTACCTGTTCAGATGTGTTTACCTCTTCAGGTGTGTTTACCTGTTCAGATGTGTTTACCTCTTCAGGTGTGTTTACCTGTTCAGGTGTGTTTACCTGTTCAGATGTGTTTACCTCTTCAGGTGTGTTTACCTGTTCAGGTGTGTTTACCTGTTCAGGTGTGTTTACCTCTTCAGGTGTGTTTACCTGTTCAGATGTGTTTACCTCTTCAGGTGTGTTTACCTGTTCAGGTGTGTTTACCTGTTCAGGTGTGTTTACCTGTACAGGTGTGTTTACCGGTTCAGGTGTGTTTACCTGTTCAGGTGTATTTACCGGTTCAGGTGTGTTTACCTGTTCAGGTGTATTTACCGGTTCAGGTGTGTTTACCTGTTCAGGTGTGTTTACCTGTTCAGGTGTGTTTACCTGTTCAGAGGCCTGTACGACGAAGCCGGTTCAACAGAACCTGGATATGTTTGAGTTAGCCGGTTGGCCTAATCCAAAACACGCGCTCTCGCTAAACGGTCCTACGACGCGGGTTATCAAGTGGATCGCTCAAGCCAGCCGTGTCCTATCTAGTTAGGAGCGCATTCACATGAGAGGGGCGGGGCTAGGAGCATTCGACCAATCACAAACATGGAGAAGCGCACTGACAGCGCAGCGTCATACTTCCTGAATGAAAAGTGAACTATAATATTAGACAAATGAAGAAGTTAAACTTTAAACATCCATGACTTAAACACTTGATCCAGGATCAAAGCCACATAGCTGCACCTGCAAGGTGAATACAGCTGGTAACAGAACAAGTGTTTGAATGCGTCCATTAACAGGTTCATGATATCACTGCCCCGTCTAAGACACGATCTGACTTTCATTACATTTGACTCGAGTGTTTCCTCAACTTAATGTGTTGCTTAAAATAATCCTTCTGCATACAGTATGTGACACTGTGAGTGTTGCACGGCCAGATCCGGCTCAGCTGACTCAGATAAGGAGATATATGATACATTATGATGTGATGTGATGTGATATGAATGATAATGGGACACATCCACGTCTGCACTCACAGTGCCGCGGACTGTACGTAATGTCACTTTGATCCGGTTACTTGTGTTGTGGCAGATATTTCAGTAAGCTTTCTTAACGCTAATGTTATAATAGTCAGATTGCTCTGAAGATGGGAGGTGATATTCTATTCATGTTCACGTTCACACAGTTTGTGATTTTTGCCGGCCGTCTTTCCTGCAACGGCAGTTTTTCTGTGTTTCCTTTCTCCTGTAATATGACTTGATCGCTTTAAACTCCGCACACTGAGCTCTGATTGGTCAGCAGGCGGTGCTTTCACTGAGTTGATCTCTTATCCTGCAACCTAACCTGCTCCGGACCAGGTTAGCCGCTCAGCATCAGTTACCATGGAGATCTAGCCCGCTAAGAAGAGAACCAGCGTCGTAGGACCGGAGACCCAGAGTTTTCCCTGAAGTTAGCTCGCTAAGAGAAACTCCTGCTTCGTAGTACAGGCCTCAGGTGTGTTTACCTGTTCAGGAGTGTTTACCTGTTCAGGTGTGTTTACGGGTTCAGGTGTGTTTACCTGTTCAGGAGTGTTTACCTGTTCAGGTGTGTTTACGGGTTCAGGTGTGTTTACCTGTTCAGGTGTGTTTACCGGTTCAGGTGTGTTTACCTATGCTCTGGATGGTGTAGGCGCATGTGGCCCAGCTCAGCACAGGGACTCGGGGGTCCTGCTCGTTGGGGTTCAGCTTCAGAGACACTTTATATATAGACATGCTGAAGGTGGTGATCATCTCACTGATGCTGCTGGAGAAGGGGTTCCTGAACACACACACACACACACACACACACACACACACACACACACACACACACACACACACACACACACACACACACACACACACACACACACACACACACACACACACACACACACACACACACACACACACACACACACACACACACACACACTTTACTTTATCTGAAGCTGAATTAAGTTAGTGTGACAGTTTCAGGTACGGTCAGCTGACTCACTGAGGAGTAAAGTCCACTCTGAAGCCTTCAGGAACCTCAGGCTCTGCCCCCTCTACACCTGAGACACACACACACACACACACACACACACACACACACACACACACACACACACACACACACACACACACACACACACACACACACACACACACACACACACACACACACACACACACACACACACACACACAGTTTATTTATGATCAAAATATTGTGACTCTTTTCTTCAAATGATTGACAGGTGACTGACCAGACTGCTTCCTGTGGGCGGAGCATAGTGCTGCGATCTGCTGATTGGTGGTTTTAAGCCACGTCTCGAGACTGGGATGATCCACACTGAGAAAAACAAAAGGTCAGGTGAGTGTGTGTACCTGTATTCAGGGGTGTGTGTGTACCTGAGGCCAGGTGTGTACCTGTGTTCAGGGGTGTGTGTGTGTACCTGTGGTCAGGTGAGTGTGTGTGTACCTGTGGTCAGGTGAGTGTGTGTGTACCTGTGGTCAGGTGAGTGTGTGTACCTGAGGCCAGGTGAGAGTGTAGTCAGGTGTGTACCTGTGTTCAGGGGTGTGTGTGTGTACCTGTGGTCAGGTGAGTGTGTGTGTACCTGTGGTCAGGTGAGTGTGTGTGTACCTGTGGTCAGGCGAGTGTGTACCTGTGGTCAGGTGAGTGTGTGTGTACCTGTGGTCAGGTGAGTGTGTACCTGTGGTCAGGTGAGTCTGTGTACCTGTAGTCAGGTGTGTGTGTACCTGTGGTTAGGTGAGTGTGTGTACCTGAGGCCAGGTGTGTACCTTTGGTCAGGTGAGTGTGTGTACCTGTGGTCAGGTGAGTGTGTGTACCTGAGGCCAGGTGTGTACCTGTGGTCATGTGAGTGTGTACATGTGGTCAGGTGAGTGTGTGTACCTGTGGTCAGGTGAGTGTGTGTACCTGAGGCCAGGTGTGTACCTGTGGTCATGTGAGTGTGTACATGTGGTCAGGTGAGTGTGTGTACCTATGGTCAGGTGAGTGTGTGTACCTGTGGTCAGGTGAGTGTGTA
>CM062271.1:27500-30720 GCA_031216635.1 Dissostichus eleginoides | reverse complement strand
CTGCTGAGGAGCCCGTTCTCAGGAGGCACCCTGCTAGCAGAAAACTGTAAAAAGTTCTGAGAAAATGTCTGACCCCTGACCCTGACCCCTGACCCCTGACCCTGACCCCTGACCCTGACCCCTGACCCTGACCCCTGACCCTGACCCCTGACCCTGACCCTGTGTTTTTCAGTAATCTATTTATGTTAACAGTTGGGGAATAATTCTCCTAGATGTTTACCTTTTGCCCTCTGACGTTTATGACCAGCCCTGAGGTCTGCTCTCTCCCTAAGGAGGGGGGCTGCTCTCTCCCTAAGGAGGGGGGCTGCTCTCTCCCTAAGGAGGGGGGCTGCTCTCTCCCTAAGGAGGGGGGCTGCTTCAGCCATATGTTGTTGTTGTTACCAGTTTATGAGCGGGCATCTCTCGGTCTCAAATGGTTTATTGTTGTGGGTACACTGGAACACTTCCTTCTTTGGGGCTTGTGGACTCCAAGGTGTGAAATCTTCGAGGCCATAAGCGTCAGCTGCAAGTGATTCAGTGTCCCCAGCTGTTTAGTCTATCTCCTCAGAGGTTACTCTCTGAACCAAAAGGTCTATCCAGAGACGGGCTCTTCAGAATTGATTGTAGCTCTGGCTCTGGACTTGCTTTGTGAATTCTCCGGCCGTAACTCCACATAAACCGTGAGTGTTTGACATCAAAGCTCCAGCTCTCATCGTGCCTCCTTTGAGTCGGTGACTCCCCCTGCGTTCGCACCACAGAAGTTTCCCCCCCATTAACGGGAATTTCTTTGGACAATAAACACAAACACTTGAACTCTAGAGACCACTGGTTTCACATTTTGTTAATATTTTTCAATTCTTTTTACACCAAACTGTTATTGTGGAGAAAAATCTGCAGAAAAATCCAGGAAAAAAATCACAAAGGTGATATAAGGAAAAAAAGTGAAATTTGTATTTGACTGAGATTTTAGCCTCTGCAGACCATTAACATGCACTAACACCTATAGAGCCACAGGAGAAGGTGGTGTGTTGTGTGTGTGTGTGTGTGTGTGTGTGTGTGTGTGTGTGTGTGTGTGTGTGGTGTGTGTGTGTGTGTGTGTGTGTGTGTGTGTGTGTGTGGTGTGTGTGTGTTGTGTGTGTGTGTGTGTGTGTGTCGCTCCGTCTCCAACTATAAACATGTTTGTTGTTGTAATATCTGCAGATTATCAGCATCACAGATCCCTCCAGTCATCAAGGTGATTATATCTGCTGTACACACAAAGGTGGGATTACCGCGTGTATACATGCTCTAATCTGACCTCAGGGCTGCACACACACACACACACACAGCTGGATCACACACACACTCACAGCTGGATCACACACACACACACAGCTGGATCACACTCACAGCTGGATCACACACACACTCACAGTTGGATCACACACACACAGCTGGATCACACACACAGCTGGATCACACACACACACACACACCTGGATCACACACACACACACACACACAGCTGGATCACACACATCAATTATCATCCCTGCACAAAGTGGAATTATGGGAGATTACTCGCTGCACAAACAGATTACAGAGACGTTAATGTGAGGCAGGGGTCAGAGGTTACCCCCCCCCCCCATGTTAGGACATGTTATCAATCACACGTTAAAAGATGGTCTAAAAGGTGAGTTTTGGTGTTTTATGTTTCTGTGTTACTGTTATCTGACAGCTTCTGAAAGACTCCTTTGTTTACTCCAGGAACATAGTGACATCACTAGGGAACACCTGCGCTCCTATTGACTAGCGCTCCAACACATTGTACGTGATAGGCTAAAGGGGCGGGACATCTCTAAGCTGGTTGACCAATCACAACAGAGCCGGCCAGCTAACCAATCAGAGCAGACTGGGCTCTGGTTTCAGACAGAGGGTGAAAAGAGGAGCTGCAGCACAGGCAGTATGAGAAAAGAGCTTTCTGAACATTAAAGCATGGAGAGGTGAAATGCTGACGTCTTTAAAAGTATTGTTTGGGCTTTTATTTTGAAAGGTAAGAGGTGACAGGAAGTGCACGCAGAGCTGGGATCCAATCCTGCTTCTATTATTACTATTGTTATTGTATTGTTATAGTAATTATCTATTATTGTTATTTCATAAAGCCTGCTGATACCTTCATGAGATTAACCCAGATACAAAGTATGAGTCCTAATATATATATTCCTTAGTGTGTGTGTGTGTGTGTGTGTGTGTGTATGTATGTGTGTCTGTGTGTGTATCTGTCTGTGTGTGTGTATGTGTGTGTGTGCGTGTGTGTGTGTGTCTGTCTGTGTGTGTGTGTGTGTGTGTGTGTATGTCTGTCTCTCTGTGTTTGTGTGTCTGTCTGTGTGTGTGTGTGTGTGTCTGTCTGTGTCTGTGTGTGTGTGTGTCTGTCTGTGTCTGTCTGTCTGTCTGTCTGTGTGTGTGTGTGTGTGTGTGTGTGTGTGTGTCTGTCTGTCTGTGTGTGTGTGTGTGTGTGTGTGTGTGTGTGTGTGTGTGTGTGTGTGTCTGACAGCTGGATGCTTGTTGTTCTCTCGTTATATAAAACAGTTTTAAACAGGATCTGGTCTTTAAAGCGTTTACAGATTAAAGTCTAATCTCAGCCTCAGCTCTCGCTGAGATCATTATGGGATGTCTTGACTGAACAATGCAGAGAAACACGTCTCATTATGTTCAGCATTTAGAGCAGAGATTACTCTTCAGATTCATGTTTTGTTTTTTAAAATGTGATGAAAATAAATGTTAAAATGTGCCTCCAGTGTCCAGGGTGATGTGTTCAAGGTCCAGGGTGATGCGTTCGGGGTCCAGGGTGATGCGTTCAGGGTCCAGGGTGATGTGTTCAAGGTCCAGGGTGATGCGTTCGGGGTCCAGGGTGATGCGTTCATGGTCCAGGGTGATGCGTTCAGGGTCCAGGGAGATGCGTTCATGGTCCAGGGTGATGCGTTCGGGGTCCAGGGTGATGCGTTCAGGGTCCAGGGAGATGCGTTCAGGGTCCAGGGTGATGTGTTCAAGGTCCAGGGTGATGCGTTCGGGGTCCAGGGTGATGCGTTCATGGTCCAGGGTGATGTGTTCAAGGTCCAGGGTGATGCGTTCGGGGTCCAGGGTGATGCGTTCATGGTCCAGGGTGATGCGTTCAAGGTCCAGGGTGATGCGTTCAGGGTGATTCGTTCAGGGTCCAGGGTGATGCGTTCAGGGTCCAGGGTGATGCGTTCATGGTCCAGGG
>CM062271.1:0-22500 GCA_031216635.1 Dissostichus eleginoides | reverse complement strand
CCGGGTCCAGACGGCGCTGGCCAACACAACCGTCACGGAGCCCCGTGCCTTGGCTGAGGAAGCGGACCGTTTTTTCCTGGCTACACAACAGCCCGGTGCAGAGGCGTTAGCTGTGACGCTCAGCGGCCCATCTACGGTCAAGACGGCATGGCGGAGGCCGGACGCGGCAATGTCAAGCCGGCGTGGAGACACCGGAGAGTGTTTTTACCACGCACGTTTCGGGACAATGGCGAAGAAGTGCGTCGCTCCATGCAGCTACAAACCTCCGGGAAACGGAGGTGCCGGCGCTCAGTAGTGGCCCTGAGCGTCGGCGGCACGTGCAGGCTTCTCTTTGTCAGCGACAGCATTTCGGGGAGCCTGTTTCTGTGTGACACGGGCGCTCAACGGAGTGTGGTTCCCGCGTCGAGGGAAGACGTCGCTCGGGGAGGGCACGGACCGCGGTTGACGACGGCTAACGGCGGTCCCATTCGCACGTACGGCGTGAGGCCTATGTGTTTGTGCATCGGAGGACAGCGTTTCAGCTGGGATTTTGTGACAGCGGACATTTCTTTTCCCCTCCTCGGGGCAGATTTTTTGTGTGCTCATGGACTCTTAGTGGACGTTAAGAATAAACGCTTGGTTGATGCCTTGACGTTTTCCTCTCTTGTGTGCACACTCGGCAGCGCAGCGTACGACGGGCTGTCGGGCTCGCTGTCGGGGTCGGACATTTTTCTCAGACTGTTGGCCGAGTTTCCAGACCTGTCGCTGCCCACCTTCTCTGCGCTCACCACCAAGCATGGCGTGGAGCACCACGTCACTACCGAAGGTCCCCCTGTCTACGCCAGGGCCCGGCGGTTGAACCCTTCTAAGCTAGCTGTAGCGAGGGCGGAGTTTGCAACCATGGAGCGCCTGGGCATCGTCCGCCGCTCCGACAGTCCTTGGGCCTCTCCTCTGCACGTCGTTCCCAAGCCGAACGGCGGTTTCCGCCCGTGCGGGGATTACCGCCGACTCAACGACGCCACTACGCCTGACCGTTATCCGGTGCCGCACATTCAGGACTTTTCGGCGCATCTGGCCGGTGCGAGGGTGTTTTCTAAAGTGGACCTGGTGCGTGGATACCACCAGGTGCCCATGCACCCCCTGGACATTCCCAAGACAGCAGTGATAACGCCTTTTGGACTTTTTGAGTTCCTGCGGATGCCTTTTGGACTCAAGAATGCCGCTCAGACGTTCCAGCGCCTGATGGATTCGGTGCTGCGGGACCTGCCGTTTGTGTTCGTTTACCTGGACGACATACTCGTCGCCAGCGCTTCAGTGGAGGAGCACCTGTCCCACCTCCGATCCCTTTTCACGCGGCTCGACGAACATGGATTAATTATCAATCCTGCAAAGTGCCAGTTCGGGGTGTCTGACATTGACTTCCTCGGGCACCGCGTCACCAAGGGCGGAGCGGCACCTCTGCCGGCGAAGGTGGAGGCTGTTGCGGCTTTTCCTCGCCCGCTCACAGCCCGGTCGCTCCGGGAGTTCCTGGGGATGGTGACGTTCTACCACCGTTTCATCGCCCGAGCCGCCCACATCATGCGGCCGCTGTATGAGGCTTTGAAAGGCAAGACCCCCGTCCAGGCGATCGACTGGACAGCAGAAGCGGAGGTCGCTTTTACTGAGGTCAAGACCGCGTTGGCTCAAGCGGCTTTGCTGGCACACCCATCGCCCACGGCTCCCATCTCCATTACCACAGACGCATCGGACTACGCCGTTGGTGCGGTGCACGAGCAGTGGGTGGATGGCGCTTGGCAGCCGCTCGCCTTTTTCAGCCGTCAGCTGACGCCCAGGGAACGCAGGTACAGCGCTTTTGACCGAGAGCTCCTTGGACTTTGGCTTGCCGTGCGGCACTTCCGTTTTTTGCTGGAAGGCCGTGAATTCACGGCGTTTGTCGACCACAAGCCGCTCACGTTCGCCATGGCAAAAGTGGCTGAGCCTTGGTCTGCACGCCAGCAGCGGCAGCTGTCTTACATCTCGGAGTTCACCACAGACATTAAGCACGTGGCTGGCAAATCGAACCTGGTCGCAGATTGCCTCTCCAGGGTCGTCATCGGGGCCGTGCAGTTGGGCCTGGACTATACCCGCATGGCGGCGGACCAGGTCACGGACCCCGGCGTACAGGCCCTAAAGGAGGACAGCTTGGGGCTGCGTTTGGAGGACGTGGTTTTCGGTGACGCAGGCGTTACTCTCCTCTGCGACGTCTCCACAGGCCTGCCGCGGCCGGTCGTTCCCGCCGGTTGGAGGCGCTCCGTTTTCGAGGCGGTGCACGACCTGTCCCACCCCGGCGGTAAGCCTTCGGTGCGCTTGGTGGCCGCGAAGTTCGTTTGGCGGGGACTGAAAAAGGACGTGAGGACTTGGGCTGGTGAGTGCGTGGCTTGTCAGCGCGCTAAGGTGCATCGCCACACAAAAGCTCCTTTGGAACGTTTCATGGTGCCGGAGAGGAGGTTTGACCACGTCAACGTCGACCTAGTGGGTCCATTGCCTTCCTCTCAGGGTTTTTCCTACCTCCTCACCATGGTGGACAGGACGACCCGTTGGCCGGAGGCGGTTCCTCTCGCGTCGACGTCGGCGGCTGACATAGCCCGGGCTTTCATTGCGACGTGGGTGTGTCGTTTTGGCACCCCGTCGGACATTTCCTCTGACCGGGGTGCGCAGTTCACGTCTGAGCTCTGGAACGCCGTGGCGTGTGGTCTGGGGGTTAAGCTTCACAGGACAACCGCTTATCACCCTCAGGCTAACGGCCTCTGTGAACGTTTCCATCGCTCCATGAAGGCAGCGCTCAGAGCCGGCCTGAAGGACGGAAATTGGGTCGACAAGCTGCCTTGGGTGATGCTGGGCCTGCGGACCGCGCCCAAGGAAGATCTGCAGTGTTCCACGGCTGAGATGGTCTACGGCCAGCCGCTGAGAGTTCCAGGGGATTTCCTCCCTAACGCATCGGTTTCCTGGTCGGCGTCGGCACAGCGGGTTTGCCTGCAGGACACCGCCGAGACTTTTGCTCCGATTCCTACTGCCCAACATGGTACTCAGGTGTTCCGGGTTCCCGCGGATCTCCGCTCGGCGGAGCACGTTTTCATACGGCACGATGCGCACAGGGGTCCTCTACGGCCTCCTTACGACGGACCTTTCCGTGTTTTGGAGCACGGGGACAAGAACTTCGTGGTCGACCTGGGTGGTAAGGCCGAGCGCGTTTCTGTAGACCGGTTGAAGGCGGCCCATTTGGATTTGGGCCAGCCGGTGGTGCTGGCACGACCTCCGCGACGGGGGCGTCCCCCGGCCTTGGTCCCTGTCACTGACTTGAGGCCCGTTGTTCCGGTCTCGCCTCTCCCGGAGGCCGCATATGCGGAGGTCGTTTTCCCGACTCCCGTGCTCAGGAGTCGTGGGGGTCGACCTGTCGTTCCGCCCCGCCACGCGGATTTTGTTTATGGGTGAATTCTGGGGGGGCTTGTGTGGTGACACGTTATGGGACATAATTCACCATTGTGATTGTTGTGTTGCAACCCGGACTCGTTAGTGAGGGTACCGGGGTTTGAGGTTATTGATGCTAGCTTATCATACAATGCAGCACATGTACTTACCTGAGATATTAATGGATAATAAAGTGTGGAAGTCCATTCTGAATACCCCGCCTCCGACTCCCTTTCATCGGCACTACAGTATAGTCCTAAATTGCATAAAGGCTTGAGCTACAGTATTGCAACTAAGCAGACAGCGCTGCTTCTCTCTCTCTCTCTCTCTTCTCTCTTCTCTCTCTCTCTCTCTCTCTCTCTCTCTCTCCACTTTCAAAATCTATTTAAATCTCAAAACAAACAAAAAACAAATTAACTTATTAAATAAACGAAACGAAAAATATAGCCTACTCAGGGGTGGATCTAGAAAAATATTCATGGGGTGGCAAGAGGGTGGTAGGAGATTTTGAGCGGTAGAATCCCCTGGCAGAAGTATATGCTGATTTAATCGCAGTCAAATCAATCAATGTTAACTTGGAAAGCCACAATATTGTTCGCCAATCATATTTCCACGCTCGCGCCAGGGCCGGGGGAGGGTTACAAGGCTCGTGTCTTGTGGTGCATTCACTTGCACTCGGACATTAGAGATTTCTCTCATAAATGTCCGATGATTCAAACGACCACTACCCCACTGCCTGATATCATTAGAAAGCTAGGAATCTCCTCTTTCCAACAGTGTATACAACTCAAAATGTGTCTTCAGGTCCCCGAAAATCCTTGATAATAAAAAGTGGATTTTATTTAGCTTTTTTCCACGGACCACCTGCAGTACCCTCGCGGACCACCAGTGGTCCGCGGACCACAGTTTGAGAACCGCTGCTGTAGGTGAAGGATGCTTCAGGAAAAGACCAAACACTGGATGTCTTTCAGTCGCCAACATTTGTTTTCGAGACACTGATATTAACGGGGAAACCCTGCAGGACCCAAATGCCTCGTCTCTGTTCCCTTAAAGGCCCCATGTCATGCTGTTCTGGTTCTGACCCGTCCCCTTGTGTTCTGTAGCTTCTGCATGTGAACGGTCTGCAGAGTCACAAACCCTCAAAGTGCACCCTGTAGGGAGTAAAACTCTAACACAGAGAAGACCTGTCTCTGCTGCCCCTGAACGCCTCGTTGGAGATCTCTCTTTTTCCATAGTTTGCTTCCGGGGTTCTGTGACGTGTGAACACCCAAATCAGCAACAAATGACCAAATGGACCAATCCGCGGAGCACCTCACTCACCAAGATCCCTTGGCTAACTAACAGGGAGTCCGATTGACTTGCATAGAGCTCCCTGAACGCTGGTAATAGACGAGTTGGGATGGCGGAGAAATGCTCTCCGCAGACCCATTCTCACAGCGTTATGAACCTTTTCTTATCATATCAAGCCACACTTATTGTTTTTACTTCGGCTGTGAGTGTTGTTGTGCTCAGGATGAGTTTCGCTTGTCTCGCTGTATCGCCGACCCGGAAGCCTGTCCGTCCTCGCATGGATGTATAATAAGAACTGGATAAGCGTGGGAGGCGGGGTCTCGTTCTTTCCTATGAGAGCTGCTCATTGGCGCATGAGGACAAAATGGCCCAACTTTTGAGAGAGCGAAACGTCACAGATTACCCGTCATGCCTGGCTTTCAGAGCAGAAGTACCCGTATGTGCGCTCACAGAGCATGCGCCCCTTAAGCCCCGCCACCCGAGCTCCCACTCTCAGATGCGCGTTCATAATGCAAGGAAAATAACTCAGAATAACATTATTAGCACATTTTACAACTTGAGGACCTAATGTTTTTAATAAGGGTTTTTAATTAGTGTTTTCCCTCCGGTCTTGTCTTCCCGGGCTTGAAGCTGTTAACATGTGTTGTCCTGATGCATGATCAAAGTCTAGCTTGTACTTTATACACCGCCTCCGACTCTCGGCACTACTTGCCATCTCTTTCTGCAATTGTTGGAGAATTGCTTTGGACCGCGTGCTCCCCTCCAGCTTCCTCTGTACCTCTTCGGAAGACCAGATTCCCAGTAGGTAGCTGGTCTCTTCAGTGGACCACTGCTGCTTGTTAAGTTTCTCCATCGTTGTACAAACTGGATAAAACGCGGGCTTTTTGTTGTTGTTCAGGAGTTGATCCCCTGCCCCTGCCCCCGCCTCGACGTCAGCGTGACGTATGCGGTGCTTTTGCTCTAGCCGGAGAATTTTTTGGTGCTTGAAACGAACCGGATTCCGGAGCTAAGAGGCTGCTCCGCTGCGGTGTGAACAGGAAAACCCGGTGCTTTTCAAGCTCCAGCTCCGAACCGGCCCTGAAACACCGTTGGTGTGAATGAGGTGTCTGAGTCAGAGGTTAACCCTAACCCCCTGCAGGAACACCGGGGTACCACGGTACTCTCAGAGTCAGAGGTTAACCCTAACCCCCTGCAGGAACACCGGGGTACCACGGTACTCTCAGAGTCAGAGGTTAACCCTAACCCCCTGCAGGAACACCGGGTACCACGGTACTCTCAGAGTCAGAGGTTAACCCTAACCCCCTGCAGGAACACCGGGTACCACGGTACTCTCAGAGTCAGAGGTTAACCCTAACCCCCTGCAGGAACACCGGTACCACGGTACTCTCAGTCAGAGGTTAACCCTAACCCCCTGCAGGAACACCGGGGTACCACGGTACTCTCAGAGTCAGAGGTTAGCCCTAACCCTGAAACACCGTTGGTGTGAATGAGTGTCTGAGGAACCAGTGTGAGTTTGGAACATTGAACGATGTGAATCTATTCTAGTAGACCTCAACAATGGAACTATGATCAGTAGAAATGGCCATGATCATGAGACCTTTAAACTCATTTTGGGAGTGATTACCCATCAGCCCCGGGGTGACGCTGCCTTTCCTCTGCACGTTGTTTCTCTTTCAGAAGCACAGAGGACTGTTTGTATGATGGGATCACAGACACGCTGCAAACGGTGTCCGCCAAAAGTCGAGTCCAGTGTCTACGGAGCGCCAAGGGGCATTTTCATTTGTTATAGTTTGGGAAGATTGAAATCGGTAGGAAAGCCAGCTAAGTCGTAGGCGGTAGAAACATGTCAAAAGCGGTAGACTACCGCCCAAATCGGTAGGGTTGGCAGGTATGACACTGTATCACACACACTGTATCACACACACTGTATCACATACACTGTATCACACACACTCAGACACACACTGTATCACACACACTGTATCACACACACTGTATCACACACACTCACACAACACACATTGTATCTCACACACTCAGACACACACTGTATCACACACACTGTATTACACACACTCACACAACACACATTGTATCTCACACACTCAGACTCACACTGCATCACACATACTCAGACACACTGTATCACACACACTATCACACACTGTATCACACACACTGTATCACACATACTCAGACACACTGTATCACACACACTATCACACACTGTATCACACACACACTGGATCTACACCGTCACACACACTCAATCACACATACTATCACACACTGTATCACACACACACTGGATCTACACCGTCACACACACTCAATTACACACACTATCACACACTGTATCACACACTGTATCACACACACACTGTATCACACACTGTATCACACACACACTCATACACACTGTATCACACACACTGTATCACACACTGTATCACAGACACTCACACACACTGTATCACACACACTCATACACACTGTATCACACACACTGTATCACACACACTGTATCACACACACACTCATACACACTGTATCACACACACTGTATCACACACACACTCATACACACTGTATCACACACACTGTATCACACACTGTATCACAGACACTCACACACACTGTATCACACACACTCATACACACTGTATCACACACACTGTATCACACACACACTCATACACACTGTATCACACACACTGTATCACACACACACTCTCACACACTTTATCACACACTGTATCAAACACACTGTATCACACATTGTATCACACACTGTATCACACACTGTATCACACACACTCACACACACTTTATCACACACGGTATCACACACGCTGTATCACACACACTCATACACATTGTATCACACACACTGTATCACACACACTGTTTCACACAATGTTTCACACACACTGTATCACACACACTGTTTCACACACACTCATACACATTGTATCACACACACTGTATCACACACACTGTATCACACACACACTCTCACACACTGTATCACACATTGTATCACACACTGTATCACACATTGTATCACACATTGTATCACACACTGTATCACACATTGTATCACACACTGTATCACACACTGTATCACACACGCTGTATCACACACACTGTTTCACACACTGTTTCACACACACTGTATCACACACACCTTTTTCACACACACTGTTTCACACACTGTATCACACACACTGTTTCACACACTGTATCACACATGCTCACACACACTGTATCACACACTCACACACTGTATCACACACACTGTATCACACATTGTATCACACACACTCACACACACTGTATCACACACGGTATCACACACACTGTATCAAACACACTGTATCACACACGCTGTATCACACACACTGTTTCACACTGTTTCACACACACTGTATCACACACACTGTTTCACACACACTGTATCACACACTGTATCACACACTGTATCACACACTGTATCACACATGCTCACACACACTGTATCACACACTCACACACTGTATCACACACTGTATCACACATGCTCACACACACTGTATCACACACACTGTTTCACACATGCTCACACACACTGTATCACACACACTGTTTCACACACACTGTATCACACACTGTATCACACACTGTATCACACACACTGTATCACACACTGTATCACACATGCTCACACACACTGTATCACACACTGTATCACACACTGTATCACACATGCTCACACACACTGTATCACACACACTGTTTCACACACACTGTATCACACACTGTATCACACATGCTCACACACACTGTATCACACACTCACACACTGTATCACACATGCTCACACACACTGTATCACACACTCACACACACTGTTTCACACACTGTATCACACACACTGTATCACACACTGTATCACACACACTGTTTCACACACTATCACACACACTGTATCACACACACTGTATCACACACACTGTTTCACACACTGTTTCACACACTGTATCACACACTCACACACACTGTATCACACACACATACACTGTATCACACACACACACACACTGTATCACACACTCACACACACACACTGTTTCACACACACACACACACACACACTGTATCACACACACTGTTTCACACACTGTATCACACATGCTCACACACTGTATCACACACTCACACACACACACGCACACACACACTATCACACACACTGTTTCACACACTGTATCACACACACACACACTGTATCACACACTCACACACACACACACTGTATCACACACTCACACACACACACACACACACACTGTTTCACACACACACACACACACTGTCTCACACACACTCCATCTACACCATCCCACACACACACACACTGTTTCACACACACACACACACACACACACACACACACACACTGTCTCACACACACTCCATCTACACCATCCCACACACACACTGTGCGTTTTTCTTGATCCTGGTCAAACAGGGATTTACTAAACTTCAAAAACGGGATGATTTTCATTTTCTACTTCTCAAAACAAAAAATAAAATCACTCGAACACATTCTGCACGTCGCTCACTCGCCGTCTCTGCAGTTTGTTGTTCTTTTTCTGCCATTAGTCCTTCGTGAGATTGACTCCGTAGGCTAGTAGTGAAACTACTCCCACAAGTATATGAAGTACTTACTGTGTACTTTTCCAGTACTCCTCTGTCAGAGTCCCCTCCTGAGAACAAGGATGCATGTTTCTCTGCTATTTTGAATCAGCGTGAAACCCCTTTCTCAGAGACTGATATTGTTGGACCGAGTACTTTAAGAGGATGGAGGACATGATATCAGCACTACCTCCAGTCAGTACATGTTCACACCTTCAGAGTCCCAACACTCTGTCACTCTCTTTTGAATAGGATTATTTCTCTGCTCCAGGTCGTTCCTCAGACTCTTCCATCAGTCCCAGTCACCGCATGTCAGTCAATAGAGCTTCCAAAAATGTGTCCAATTCAACAAAATGTTTTTTTGTGAGTGAAGGCCAGAGCTAAATTATAGATGGTGTGATTGTGTAATTACAAGGTGAGAGAAAAGAAATCCACATCCTCCTACTAAACGTATTTTATTTCCTGTTCCATGTTGTACTTATACTTACTTGTATTACAACATTTGCATGTTGAACTACATGCTGGATATCCCCAGCCTCAAGGAAATACAATAAAATAAAT
Source organism: Dissostichus eleginoides (assembly GCA_031216635.1). Lineage (NCBI taxonomy): Eukaryota > Metazoa > Chordata > Actinopteri > Perciformes > Nototheniidae > Dissostichus > Dissostichus eleginoides. The sequence goes on along the minus strand of CM062271.1, from coordinate 12,546 downwards.
GGATTCATAATTTAAAAAATTGATAAAAATGTTTACATTAATAATGTTGTGTGCAAACATTTCAAATTAAAATATAAAGTGAAAAAAAGTTTACTTTTGAAATGATTTCTCACAAAAACCTTTCTAAATTATAGTAAATTATTTAAAACGTTTTAGTCAATAGACGTTTTTCTGCCTAAAATAGTTGAAATTGAACCTAAACTATATCAAACACCAAATCCATGGCAATTAACCCATTTTTGCCGTTATTTAAATTGACTTTGGTTGAAGTTAATAACAATATTGATATTATATATATATATATATATATATATATATAGCATTGATGCAGTCTTTCTGAACACTTAAAATAAAATACTGCAAATGAAGAATATTTGTAATGTTCTGCACAGATAGTGCCTTAACTTGAATTTGAAAAAACGTGGCAACTTTATTAATATTACAGCAGATGAAAAGATTTGTGGAAGGATCAATTCTTCATGGGCTTCAACGGCTCTCGAGATAAAAGGGCGTGTTATGGGTGCTTGTATTATCCTCAGACAGTGGTTTGTTTAAATAACTTGTGACATTTTAATAAATATTGCAAAAAAGGGCTCCAAAAATATATATATATATTTATATATATATATAACCTGGCCGGCTTAACCAGTCTGTATTTCTTCAAGCACCACAAGATTCATAGTTTATAAAGTACAATTGGGGCCCTTGATTGTGTCCTTTCTCCAAACACATACAGTAAAGATGGCTGCTCTGAAGCCTTGAAATGTTGCAGGAAAAGGACTTTACAGTCAAGAGAGAGAAAAAAGGAAAGAGAACTGTTATAATGGGTGATGGAAACATTAATGACAGACATAATATCAGGTCCTTGGCACTCAGACTCTAGAGCAGTGGTTCTCAAAGTGTGGGGCGCGCCCCCCCAGGGGGGCGCAGGGGCATGACAGGGGGGGCGCGAGAGACCAGGAGGAAAAATTGTTATTTAAAAAAAAAATAATAATAATTATTGATTTGAAAATAATATGATACAGTACAGTACAATTACGTCTGGGTCTCTGTGTTTCATTCAAGCTCGGCTCTGTGTGTGTGTGGAACGAGCCACCCTCTGTGAGGTCCACACACCACCTATAAAAACAGCACTTTACCCCTGCTCACACCTATATGCCGTGAGCTGATTATCGAGCCTTCATTGTAACAGTCTCAGGTACACTGTGTGTGTGTGTGTGTGTGTGTGTGTGTGTGTGTGTGTGTGTGTGTGTGTGTGTGTGTGTGTGTGTGTGTGTGTGTGTGTGTGTGTGTGTGTGTGTGTGTGTGTGTGTGTGGGGAGTGTTGCAGTAGAACATTCCACTGTAGCGCCCGGTACCTTAATGGGAAACCCTAAATGTTCGAGCACCCTCTATGAAACCTCGAGCTACCCCACAGCCCCCCCAGAAGAAATCTCTGGCGCCGCCTCTGAGCCTGCGACCCCGTTTTGAAGAAATGTGCAGAGCCAAACCGGCTCATTGCAGCCCCTAATGCTGTGATAAGAAGACACACTTTTTTGCCAAATATCAGCATTTTCTTTGCAAAGTATTATAACTTATTGTTCTAGCAAAGGGATTGCATAATTGTATTATGTATTTATTTTTTTGACCACAGACTTATGGAGCATTGTTTTATTATCACTGTTCTAGCAAAATGATTTTTTTGAAAGGAATGCTCACGTTCATATTGATATATTTTAATAAATGTTGGGGGGGGGCCCGACTTTTTTTTTTCTCCAAAGGGGGGGCCTGACAGAAAAAGTTTGAGAACCACTGCTCTAGAAGGATCATTTTGTGATCATGGGGCGTCACCCTTGTATACAGCATCAGGACAATATCATATGGAGTCAGACACTGGAAGTGTGCTGGAGGCTGATGGAAGGATGAGGCTGATGGAAGGATGAGGCTGATGGAAGGATGAGGCTGATGGAAGTATGAGGCTGATGGAAGGATGAGGCTGATGGAAGGATGAGGCTGATGGAAGGTTGAGGCTGATGGAAGTATGAGGCTGATGGAAGGATGAGGCTGATGGAAGGATGAGACTGATGGAAGGATGGAAGGATGAGGCTGATGGAAGGATGAGGCTGATGGAAGGATGAGGCTGATGGAAGGATGATGGAAGGATGAGGCTGATGGAAGGATGAGGCTGATGGAAGGATGAGGCTGATGGAAGGATGAGACTGATGGAAGGATGAGGCTGATGGAAGGATGAGGCTGATGGAAGGATGAGGCTGATGGAAGGATGAGGCTGATGGAAGGATGAGACTGATGGAAGGATGAGGCTGATGGAAGGATGAGGCTGATGGAAGGATGAGGCTGATGGAAGGATGAGGCTGAAGAATCTGCGAGGAACGAAATAGCGGCTGAGAAATAATCATATATTAAAAGACTGCAGCATCATAAGAGGGCAACCATGTGACAGAGTGTGTCACTTTGCTGAAGGATAGTTGTGACCAGCTATCCAGGCCAGTCTCTAAAGACTTTCCAAGGTGTAAACATGTACTGACTGGAGGTAGTGCTGATATCATGTCTACCATCCTCTTAAAATACTCTGTCCAACAATATCAGTCTCATGAGAAAGGTGTTTTAACGCTGATTCAAAATAGCAGAGAAACATGCATCCTTATTCTCAGGAAGGGACATTGACAGAGGAGTACTGGAAAAGTACACAGTAAGTACTTCATATACTTGTGGGGGTAGTTTCAGTAGTACTGAGTCCAACAGGATCAATCTCACGAATAACTAATGGCAACACAAAATAATTCCCTCATCAAACTTCGCAGAAGTGGCTTGATGTTGTTCTCAGCAGGGGACTTTCCCCACGGGGATTAATAAAGGTCCATCTTATCTTATCTTATCTTGGACAGAGGATTTCTCAAAAAATACACAGTAAAAGTACTTCAATGTATTGTTAGTAGTTGGCTAACTAATACAAAGTGAAACCGTATCAATTTCATTAAGAACTAATGGTAAATGCTCTTTTTATCACTCATCAAAGACAGCAGAAAACATGCATCATGTACTATGGAGGGACTCTGACAGAGGATTACTCACAAAGTACCGTCAAAGTACTTCATTTCATTTCTGGTAGCAGTCAACTAGTACCGAGTGCAACAGTGTCAGTTTTATTAAGAACTTGTGGTAAAAATATTTGTATCACTCATTGAATATAGCAGGAAAAAAATGAAGAGCAGCTGATTTGAAAAACAAAGTGGAGAGACGGCTGAGGGACCGCAGAGTGGTTTACATCTCCTAAATGTGGTCCATTTTAGACACAGGCCTATTATATTCACAGCCCTTAATAACACTCATCTTCTGGGCTCAATGTGTGTCTTGGCCGTTTTCGTTGTGAAAACCAATGGACCGTAGATACACGGATTGGCCGTCCTCATCTGCGCTCTTATTTTGTAAGGTAACTTCCGGTAGCAGAATATGAAAAAACTGTAGTTTTTTTGTTTCTGTTTTCTAGTGATTTTATTTTTTGTTTTGAGAAGTAGAAAATGAAAATCATCCCGTTTCTTAACTTTAGTAAATCCCTGTTTGACCATGATCAAGAAAAACGCCTCGTATTTCAATTTTGGTTTTTCAATTTTAAAACGAAAATCAAATTTCCAGTCGTTTTTTGTTTTGAATATCCTAATATCTAACAGAACATCTGACAGAACATCTAACAGAACATCTAACAGAACATCTGACAGAACATCTAACAGAACATCTAACAGAATATCTAACAGAACATCTGACAGAACATCTGACAGAACATCTGACAGAACATCTAACAGAATATCTGACAGAACATCTAACAGAACATCTAACAGAATATCTGACAGAACATCTGACAGAACATCTAACAGAATATCTAACAGAACATCTGACAGAACATCTGACAGAACATCTGACAGAACATCTAACAGAATATCTGACAGAACATCTGACAGAACATCTAACAGAACATCTAACAGAATATCTGACAGAACATCTGACAGAACATCTAACAGAATATCTGACAGAACATCTAACAGAACATCTGACAGAACATCTGACAGAACATCTAACAGAATATCTGACAGAACATCTGACAGAACATCTAACAGAACATCTAACAGAATATCTGACAGAACATCTGACAGAACATCTAACAGAACATCTAACAGAACATCTAACAGAATATCTGACAGAACATCTGACAGAACATCTGACAGAACATCTAACAGAACATCTGACAGAATATCTGACAGAATATCTGACAGAACATCTGACAGAACATCTAACAGAACATCTGACAGAACATCTAACAGAATATCTGACAGAACATCTGACAGAACATCTAACAGAACATCTGACAGAATATCTGACAGAATATCTGACAGAACATCTGACAGAACATCTAACAGAACATCTAACAGAACATCTAACAGAATATCTGACAGAACATCTGACAGAACATCTGACAGAACATCTAACAGAATATCTGACAGAACATCTGACAGAACATCTGACAGAACATCTAACAGAACATCTAACAGAATATCTGACAGAACATCTGACAGAACATCTAACAGAACATCTAACAGAACATCTGACAGAATATCTGACAGAACATCTGACAGAACATCTAACAGAACATCTAACAGAACATCTGACAGAATATCTGACAGAATATCTGACAGAACATCTGACAGAACATCTGACAGAACATCAAACAGAACATCTAACAGAACATCTAACAGAACATCTGACAGAATATCTGACAGAATATCTGACAGAACATCTAACAGAACATCTAACAGAACATCTGACAGAACATCTGACAGAACATCTGACAGAATATCTGACAGAACATCTGACAGAATATCTGACAGAACATCTAACAGAACATCTGACAGAACATCTAACAGAATATCTGACAGAACATCTAACAGAACATCTAACAGAACATCTAACAGAACATCTGACAGAACATCTAACAGAACATCTAACAGAACATCTGACAGAATATCTAACAGAACATCTGACAGAACATCTGACAGAACATCTAACAGAACATCTGACAGAATATCTGACAGAATATCTGACAGAATATCTGACAGAACATCTGACAGAATATCTAACAGAATATCTGACAGAACATCTAACAGAACATCTGACAGAACATCTGACAGAACATCTAACAGAACATCTAACAGAACATCTGACAGAATATCTAACAGAATATCTGACAGAACATCTAACAGAACATCTGACAGAACATCTGACAGAACATCTAACAGAACATCTGACAGAACATCTGACAGAACATCTAACAGAATATCTGACAGAACATCTGACAGAACATCTAACAGAACATCTAACAGAATATCTAACAGAACATCTAACAGAATATCTGACAGAACATCTAACAGAACATCTAACAGAACATCTGACAGAACATCTAACAGAATATCTGACAGAACATCTGACAGAACATCTAACAGAACATCTAACAGAACATCTAACAGAACATCTGACAGAACATCTAACAGAATATCTGACAGAATATCTAACAGAACATCTAACAGAATATCTGACAGAATATCTAACAGAACATCTGACAGAACATCTGACAGAATATCTGACAGAATATCTGACAGAACATCTAACAGAATATCTGACAGAATATCTAACAGAACATCTGACAGAATATCTGACAGAATATCTAACAGAACATCTGACAGAACATCTGACAGAATATCTGACAGAATATCTGACAGAACATCTGACAGAACATCTAACAGAACATCTAACAGAATATCTGACAGAACATCTAACAGAATATCTGACAGAATATCTAACAGAACATCTGACAGAATATCTGACAGAATATCTGACAGAATATCTGACAGAACATCTAACAGAATATCTGACAGAATATCTAACAGAATATCTAACAGAACATCTAACAGAACATCTAAGAGAACATCTAACAGAACATCTGACAGAACATCTAACAGAACATCTAACCCTAAGCTTCTGTGAACAGGAAAGGAAAGACCGAAACACACTGCCCGATATACATATATTTAAAAACAGTACTTATATCTTTAGTGTTTTGTTGTTGTAGTTCAGGTTCCGGCCGGCAGGGGCGGCTGCCGTAAACCCTGCTGCGGCTGCCGTAAACCCTGCTGCGGAAACCCTGCTGCTGCTGCCGTAAACCCTGCTGCTGCTGCCGTAAACACTGCCGTACATTAGGAAGCAGCAATGGCCGCGGAGTGAGGCGGTCCTCTTCGGTTTTCATTTCTTCTTAAAGTTAAAATAAAGTTAAAATAAGTAAAAGATAAAATGCTGTCCTCTGTGGAGAAGCTGCTGGAGGACTTCCGGCTCTCAGCCGGCTCTGAGATCTGCCGGAAACTCAAAGAAAGAGAAGAAGAAGAAGACTGGAAAACTGAGGTCATTATTTTAATTATATTTACTTTAATTTATACAAAGAAAACTCACATTCTGAGGAGTTATTCATTTCTGTTCTTTCTCTTCTTGTGTGTGTGTGTGTGTGTGTGTGTGTGTGTGTGTTTGTTGTGTGTGTGTGTGTGGTGTGTGGTGTGTTGTGTGTGTGTGTGTGTGTGTGTGTGTTGTGTGTGTGTGTGTCTGTCTGTCTGTCTGTCTGTCTGTCTGTCTGTCTGTCTGTCTGTCTGTCTGTCTGTCTGTCTGTCTGTCTGTCTGTCTGTCTGTCTGTCTGTTGTCTGTCTGTTGCCTGTCTGTGTGTGTGTGTGTGTGTGTGTGTGTGTGTGTGTGTCTGTAGCAGCTGCTGGCAGTGATTGACAGGTTGTGTGTTGTCCTGCTGGAGGATCTGAAGGCGCTGCTGAAACTCAGTGAGGATCTTATTATTATATTAAACCTGACGCTCCAGGTGTCTCAAAGTGTGTGTTATAATGCGTCATCATGTAAACAAACACAAACTGATATATATAATAATACAGGACTAAAGTTGGTTCAAATAATTCCTTAATATTCTGTTGAAGCTTTTTAAGTGACGGTTAACAAATTCCACTTCCTGTTTCTCTCTGCAGCCGAGACGCAGCAGCCCCCGCCCCTTTCTGATCAGCTGGAGGTGAGCAGCCAATCAGTCGCTGCGCCTGGTCAGAGCAGCCAATCAGACGCTGCAACATGTGGAAACAACCTATCAGAGCAGTCTGCAGTGGATCAGAGCCACCAATCAGATGCTGCCTCGGGTGAAAGCAGCCAATCAGACACTTCACCATCTGGAAACAACCTATCAGAGCAGTCTGCAGCGGGTCAGAGCAGCCAATTAGACGCTGTGCTTTGTCAGAGCAGCCAATCAGACACTGCGCTTTGTCCGAGCATCCAATCAGACGCTGCGCTTTGTCCGAGCATCCAATTAGACGCTGCGCTTTGTCAGAGCATCCAATCAGACACTGTGCTTTTTCCGAGCAGCCAATCAGACACTGCGCTTTGTCCGAGCAGCCAATCAGACGCTATAACATGTGGAAACAACCAATCAGAGCAGTCTGCAGAGGGTCAGAGCAGCCAATCAGACACTGTCCCCCACCTGCAGGAGAGAAGCTTCCCCTGCTCCGCCTGCAGGAAACCCTTCACAACGCGCCGCAGCCTGAGTGTTCACGAGCTCTCCGTGCACCGAGGCCTGCGCCCGTTCACCTGTAGCGTCTGTGGGAGGAGCTTCAGTCAGAACAGCGGTCTGAAGACTCACCTGCGCACCCACAGCGGGGAGAAACCGTACGCCTGCAGTCAGTGTGAGAAGACGTTCTCCAGCAGCAGCTCGCTGACCTCTCACCTGCGCAGCCACAGCGGAGAGAAACCCTTCAGATGCGACACATGTGGGAGGAGCTTCAGCGTGTCGGCCAACCTGCGGCGCCACCGATTGGTCCATTCAGGCCGACGCTCCTTCAGCTGCCAGGTGTGCAGCCGCAGCTTCTCGCAGGCGGCTCACCTGCAGACGCATCACGCAGCCGTGCACAGCAGGGGGTCTGCCTTCCTCTGTGAGCTCTGTGGGAGGGGCTTCAGGCTAAGCAGTCGGCTGCAGGAGCATGAGCACAGACACAGAGGAGAGAAACCCTTCGACTGCGCAGACTGTGGGAAGAGCTTCTCCTCGACTGCAGCGCTGAAACGCCACCAGAGGACTCACAGCAGGGGGGGGGAGCACAGCTGTGAGGACTGTGGGAAGAGCTTTAGTAACAGCAGCACCCTGAAGACTCACCTGCAGACTCACCTGCAGACTCACCCGCAGCCAATGGTCTCTAAGCCCTTCAGCTGCGATGTGTGTCTGCGCAGCTACAGCTCTCTCAGCTACCTGCGCTCTCACCGCCGCAGCCACTCAGAGAGGAAACCCTTCAGCTGCTCCACCTGTCAGAACAGCTTCTCCACTAGAGGCAGTCTGCAGCTGCACCTGCGCAGCCACAGCGGGGAGAAGCCCTTTGTCTGCGAGGTGTGTGGGCGGAGCTTCAGCGTGTCGCAGAACCTCATCAGACACAAGCTGACGCACAGCGGAGAGAAGCCTTTCAGCTGTGAGGTCTGTGGGAGGAGCTTCAGCCAGAAGAGCAACCTGCAGACTCACAAGCTGACACACAGGGGGGAGAAGCTGCAGCCCACAGCCAATCACATCGCTGCTGACCTCATCACCTGATCTCATCACCTGACCTCATCACCTGACCTCATAACTTGACCTCCTCACCTGACCTCCTCACCTGACCTCCTCACCTGACCTCATCACCTGACCTCATCACCTGACCTCCTCACCTGACCTCCTCACCTGACCTCATCACCTGACCTCATCACCTGACCTCCTCACCTGACCTCATCACCTGACCTCATCACCTGACCTCATCACCTCATCACCTGACCTCATCACCTGACCTCATCACCTGACCTCATCACCTGACCTCCTGTAACTGTGTATAAAAACATGAATAAAGGTCTGTTATATGTCTTCTTCACCGTGCCTCAGTTTCTCTTTCCTCACAGACACTTTAATGATGTAATGATGTATTGTTTTATTGTTTTAATGTTTTATTGTTTTAATGTTTTATTGTTTTAATCATCTCTGGGTTTTAATTCATTCGTCTTTTCGTCATGTTTCTATATTTTGAACATTTGAACAGATGTATTTTCAATGCTTTTTTTCTCTAATATATAATTATTTATTATGTTTTTCTCATTTTATTTCAATTATTATTTTTCACATTTACATTAAAAATATATAAATACATTATAATTAATAATAAACACTTTTACCTTTATTTTTATTGCTACGTTTTAAATATAAAGTGATTAATAGTGATTAGTGATTAAACTCATTTAGATCTGCTTCTGTTTTTCAAAATAAAAGACCTGACGTAAAACGCGTCACTTTCTCTGGAGGTTAAAACCAACAAACAAACAGAATGACGTCATACAACATATTACCAACAAACAGAATGAGGTCATACAACATATTACAACAAACAGAATGACGTCATACAACATATTACAACAAACAGAATGACGTCATACAACATATGGAAGTATAATGTAGAGATGTACAAAAGAGAACATGTTGTATCATGTTTTTATTTAAAACACATTCTAAAGAAATTAAGATCTATTTATTTATTAAACTAATAAAGATGTCTTCACGTCATTCCTTCTGTTTGTTATTGTTTTAACCTCCAAGACAAAGTGACGCGTTTTACGTCAGGTCTTTTATTTTGAAGTCCCGCAGACCGGAAGCTGTCAGTCCTCGGATGATCTTCCGGTTCTCTCTCAGTTCCAAGGATAAACATCATGAACGAGACGGAGGGGCTGCGGTTCCGAAGGGTCCACCGCCCGCAGGTCATCACCGACGAGCTGCCGGAGCACCGCCGCAAGGGCACCGGGTGAGAAGAGCCGGGGGGAGAACCGGGGGAACCGGGGGAGAACCTGGGGGACCGAGCCGAGTCCGGAGGGTTCGAGTCCCGCAGCGGAATACTGAAATGCTGAGGGAAATAACTAGAGAAGAATACAAGCTAAATAAATAACAGAGAGAACAACAACACAACTAGCAGAACCTACAGAACCCACAACACAGCTAGCAGAACCTACAGAACCCACAACACAGCTAGCATCATCTACAGAACCCACAACACAGCTAGCAGAACCTACAGAGAGAACCACAACACAGCTAGCATAACCTACAGAGAGAACCACAACACAGCTAGCATAACCTACAGAGAGAACCACAACACAGCTAGCAGAACCTACAGAGAGAACCACAACACAGCTAGCATAACCTACAGAGAGAACCACAACACAGCTAGCAGAACCTACAGAGAGAACCACAACACAGCTGGCAGAACCTACAGAGAGAACCACAACACAGCTAGCATAACCTACAGAGAGAACCACAACACAGCTAGCAGAACCTACAGAGAGAACCACAACACAGCTAGCAGAACCTACAGAGAGAACCACAACACAGCTAGCATAACCTACAGAGAGAACCACAACACAGCTAGCATCATCTACAGAACCCACAACACAGCTAGCAGAACCTACAGAGAGAACCACAACACAGCTAGCATAACCTACAGAGAGAACCACAACACAGCTAGCAGAACCTACAGAGAGAACCACAACACAGCTAGCATCATCTACAGAACCCACAACACAGCTAGCAGAACCTACAGAGAGAACCACAACACAGCTAGCATCATCTACAGAACCCACAACACAGCTAGCAGAACCTACAGAGAGAACCACAACACAGCTAGCAGAACCTACAGAGAGAACCACAACACAGCTAGCATCATCTACAGAACCCACAACACAGCTAGCAGAACCTACAGAGAGAACCACACAGCTAGCATAACCTACAGAGAGAACCACAACACAGCTAGCAGAACCTACAGAGAGAACCACAACACAGCTAGCAGAACCTACAGAGAGAACCACAACACAGCTAGCAGAACCTACAGAGAGAACCACAACACAGCTAGCAGAACCTACAGAGAGAACCACAACACAGCTAGCATCACCTACAGAACCCACAACACAGCTAGCAGAACCTACAGAACCCACAACACAGCTAGCATCATCTACAGAACCCACAACACAGCTAGCAGAACCTACAGAGAGAACCACAACACAGCTAGCATAACCTACAGAGAGAACCACAACACAGCTAGCATAACCTACAGAGAGAACCACAACACAGCTAGCAGAACCTACAGAGAGAACCACAACACAGCTAGCATAACCTACAGAGAGAACCACAACACAGCTAGCATTATCTACAGAACCCACAACACAGCTAGCAGAACCTACAGAGAGAACCACAACACAGCTAGCATAACCTACAGAGAACCACAACACAGCTAGCAGAACCTACAGAGAGAACCACAACACAGCTAGCATCATCTACAGAACCCACAACACAGCTAGCAGAACCTACAGAGAGAACCACAACACAGCTAGCATCATCTACAGAACCCACAACACAGCTAGCAGAACCTACAGAGAGAACCACAACACAGCTAGCAGAACCTACAGAGAGAACCACAACACAGCTAGCAGAACCTAACTAGAGAGAACCACAACACAGCTAGCATCATCTACAGAACCCACAACACAGCTAGCAGAACCTACAGAGAGAACCACAACACAGCTAGCATAACCTACAGAGAGAACCACAACACAGCTAGCAGAACCTACAGAGAGAACCACAACACAGCTAGCAGAACCTACAGAGAGAACCACAACACAGCTAGCAGAACCTACAGAGAGAACCACAACACAGCTAGCAGAACCTACAGAGAGAACCACAACACAGCTAGCATCACCTACAGAACCCACAACACAGCTAGCAGAACCTACAGAACCCACAACACAGCTAGCATCATCTACAGAACCCACAACACAGCTAGCAGAACCTACAGAGAGAACCACAACACAGCTAGCATAACCTACAGAGAGAACCACAACACAGCTAGCAGAACCTACAGAGAGAACCACAACACAGCTGGCAGAACCTACAGAGAGAACCACAACACAGCTAGCAGAACCTACAGAGAGAACCACAACACAGCTAGCAGAACCTACAGAGAGAACCACAACACAGCTAGCAGAACCTAAAGAGAGAACTACAACACAGCTAGCAGAACCTACAGAGAGAACCACAACACAGCTAGCAGAACCTACAGAGAGAACACAACACAGCTAGCATCACCTACAGAGAGAACACCACAGCTAGCAGAACCTACAGAGAGAACCACAACACAGCTAGCAGAACCTACAGAGAGAACCACAACACAGCTAGCAGAACCTACAGAGAGAACCACAACACAGCTAGCAGAACCTACAGAGAGAACCACAACACAGCTAACATCACCTACAGAGAGAACCACAACACAGCTAGCAGAACCTAAAGAGAGAACCACAACACAGCTAGCAGAACCTACAGAGAGAACCACAACACAGCTAGTTCTGTTTTAGATGATATATATTTGTGGAAAATCAGCTCATGGCTGTTTCAGGTATTCTTTACGATATATATTTAATAAATATA
>CM062270.1:39081718-39086753 GCA_031216635.1 Dissostichus eleginoides | reverse complement strand
CCCCCCCTCCTTTGATGATCTGAAAGCACCCGATTCAGCGGCTGCAGTTAATAACCCGTGGGTTTGAACGCCTTAAAGTGAAAGATGGTGTTTGAGGGTTCGGATCAGATGACCGGCGCCTTGCTGAGTATATAAAAGAGGACTCAGAACCTGTAGAGCATGCAAACCTCTGTCTGACTGCGCTGTGGTTATCCCTCGATAAGAGAGGGGATGAAATGGCTCTACAGGACCTGTGCCACCTCCAGGAAGTCTTCCCGGACACGGACTGCTCTCCGTTTGGGACGAGGACAGGTTACTATGACGGTGGTTTCCCCCCGCAGCAGCTCCCACCTGTTCAACTTCTTCATCCCGGCGGCAGAGTTCCTGCAGGAGAGTCCTTTGCAGTTTGGACAGGTGAGCAATGCTTCCACCTCTCAGGACCACCTCCTCTCCTCCCTCTCTTGGCCCCCCGGCCTCCCCAGGACTCCCCTCAGTCCGTCCCCCTTCCCTTCCCCATGTCCCACGGCACCACCACCCTGGCCTTCCTGTTCCAGGGCGGCGTCCTGGCGGCGGCCGACACCCGCTCCAGCTGCTCGGGGCTGGTGGCGTGTCCGTCCTCTCAGAAGGTCCTGCCGATCCACAGCCACCTGGTGGGAACCACGTCGGGAACCTCGGCAGACTGCGCCCTCTGGAAGCGGATCCTTGCTCGAGAACTCCGGCTCTACCAACTCCGACACGGCCGACGCTTGTCCACGGGCGGCGCCGCCAAACTGATGTCCCACATGTTGCACCCGTTTAAAGGGAGCGAGCTGTGTGTGGCTGCGACGCTCTGCGGGTGGGACGGAGGGGAACTGGATCTGAACCAGAAACCAACCCAGGGAGGAGCAAGAACTGGTCCTAGTGATCCTGACAGTCTTGAAAAGGCCTCTCAGAGCTCGACCGATGCAAGAACTGGTCCTAGTGACCCTGACAGTCTTGAAAAGGCCTCTCAGAGCTCGATCGATACAAGAACTGGTCCTAGTGACCCTGACAGTCTTGAAAAGGCCTCTCAGAGCTCGACCGATGCAAGAACTGGTCCTAGTGATCCTGACAGTCTTGAAAAGTCCTCTCAGAGCTCGATCGATGCAAGAACTGGTCCTAGTGATCCTGACAGTCTTGAAAAGGCCTCTCAGAGCTCGACCGATGCAAGAACTGGTCCTAGTGATCCTGACAGTCTTGAAAAGGCCTCTCAGAGCTCGACGATGCAAGAACTGGTCCTAGTGACCTGACAGTCTTGAAAAGGCCTCTCAGAGCTCGATCGATACAAAACTGGTCCTAGTGACCCTGACAGTCTTGAAAAGGCCTCTCAGAGCTCGATCGATACAAGAACTGGTCCTAGTGACCTGACAGTCTTGAAAAGGCCTCTCAGAGCTCGACCGATGCAAGAACTGGTCCTAGTGATCCTGACAGTCTTGAAAATCCTCTCAGAGCTTGATCGATGCAAGAACTGGTCCTAGTGATCCTGACAGTCTTGAAAGTCCTCTCAGAGCTCGATCAATGCTCAGCAAAGCTTCGTCAGGAAGCGTCCTCTGGTCCAGTCTGTTCTACGTCTGCAGTGACGGACTCGCCTGCAGGGGGTGCTCTTCTCCGTGGGTTCGGGGTCCCCCTACGCCTACTCCATCCTGGACCAGGGGTGAGGTGGGATCTGACGCTGCAGGAGGCCACCTCCATCGCCAGGGAGGCCGTCTACAGAGCCACACACAGGGATGCCTGGTCTGGGAATTGTGTGGACGTCTTCCATGTGTCCTCGGCAGGGTGGAAACGCCGGGGGAGGGAGGACCTGAGGGAGGAGTACTACAGAGAGAGGGAGAGACGAGGGGGAGAGGACCTGAGGAGGAGTATTACAGAGAGAGGGACAGACGGGAGGGGACAGGACCTGAGGGAGGAGTACTACAGAGAGAGGGAGAGACGAGGGGGAAGGACCTGAGGGAGAGTACTACAGAGAGAGGGAGAGACGAGGGGAGAGGACCTGAGACTGAGTGAAGACAAACAGGAGGGACAGAAGTACGAACATCTGTGGCCTGAAACAAATCATAGTCTTTGGCGCCACCTATTGGGCATTTGTTGTAATGACAGTTGAACATGTTTGGGACAGAAAGACCAACAGAATGGACAGAAAGACCAACAGGAGGGACAGAAGACCAACAGGAGGGACAGAAAGACCAACAGGAGGGACAGAAGACCAACAGGAGGGACACAAATACAAACAGGAGGGACAGAAAGACCAACAGAATGGACAGAAAGACCAACAGAATGGACAGAAAGACCAACAGGAGGGACAGAAAGAACAGGAGGTACACAAATACAAACAGGAGGGACAGAAAGACCAACAGGAGGGACAGAAAGACCAACAGAAGGGACAGAAAGACAAACAGGAGGGACAAAAAGACTAACAGAAGGGACAGAAAGACCAACAGGAGGGACAGAAAGACCAACAGGAGGGACACAAATACAAACAGGAGGGACAGAAAGACCAACAGGAGGGACAGAAAGACCAACATATGTGACCTGAAACAAATCATCGTCTTTGGCGCCACCTTCTGGTCGTTTCTTGTAATGACAGTTGAACATGTTAGCCATTTCCCATTGGTCACTTCAGATCATGTGACTCACAAGTCAGGTGGTCATCGTTAATTGTGATTCTATTTGTATATGTAATATCTTATGAACGCCTCTTAATGAATTTTGCTCTTCGTGGCTCTTCTGTGGACGAATGAGAGAACTCGGTCTGAATAAATGTCGATATGTTTGGTTGATAACAAAAGGTGTTGTGCTAACATGCTAAGTGTAATATACTGCTAAGCTAAATGTGGCCTTGTCTTGTTGCAGGTGCTTGGATTAGAATGATTATACTTAAGATGTATTCCTGCTGTGTTTTGAAGCTCCTTCTTCTTCTTCTTGTTAAAATGGAAAAAGAAGCTGATTGAAACTCCTAAACTAAATCTGTCAGGTTCCGAGTAGAGACACATCAGGGACAGGGTCATGTTTGTAGACTGAATAATGAAGACGAAGCTCTGAATGATGAAGAGGACAGCAGCCTCTCTCGGATGGTTTGGGCTGCATATCGCTCCTCTGAGAAACAGCTGATGTTTGTTTACGCTCATGTTAAAATGCATTTTGCTGCTGCTGGCGTTTCCAGGGACCTCCAACTCTTCAAGTGCTGCTCCTCCAACCCAGTCTCACGGCATTTCGTGCTATAGTCACAAAATGAATCTATTGATTCGTGTTCACCAACACGATTTTGCCATTTCTTTCGTGTCACACAGAACGATTTTAAAAGCAATGTAAATAATAACAAATTAGAAGGAAAATAAGATAAAAAATAAGATGTCAGTGTTCTGAGGCTCTGAGCCATTTCTTTTCCTCACAGGCGGCAACAAAACTCCGACATTATACAATTTAAAATAAAAGGGATAGGCTTAGGGTAAGATATTGAGTAAGAACATGTTTTTATGAAGCCCACAGCTTCCGGTCTTCCAAGACCCGACCGGACAAACAGACGAGGTGCAGGCACGAAACACACGACCAATAGAAATACATTGCTTTTAAAATCAATCTGTGTGACACGAAAAAAATGCGAAATTCGTGTTGGTGAACACGAATCAATAGATTACATTGATTTGGTGACTATAACACGACATGCCGTGAGACTGGGTTGGCTCCTCAGACAGAACGAAGCTGCAGAAGCTTCTCAGAAACAAACAGACGTGTCTAAATGTAGGAATATGATATTACCTTAACATCTTTATTTCCCTAACAGATGATATTCAGATCCTGCACATGAAGGGTGGATATAGAGACGTGGGAGAGGACGCTGTTTTGAACACTCATCCTTGGAATTTGGATTAGGAAGTTTAAAATTAGATCGCTTTGTTTTTCTTTGAGACTTGGAAAAAAAAGACATAAAGCTAGGACTCAACATGTTCTGTATATTAAAGTGATCATTAATCTCCATATCGCTCACTCTGTGTGTGTGTGTGTGTGTGTGTGTTCATCCTCTGTGAAACTGGAGATGATCATTCAGACTGGATCTACTTAAACAGATTATTGAGCAGGAGATGTTGAAGGGTTTACATTCTGTCCAGAAAACATGATATTAAATGTGATTACTGGAAACAAACGCTGATGGTTTTAATATCTGTGATTAAAGAGGAACAAACTGATCCAAAATGTAATGGTAATTATTCAGCGCTGGGACACCAACACTGTTCCTCCTCTTTGGAGAACCACGAGTGGGAGAAACATCAAAGATAAATAACAAACTGCAGGTCTGATGCAACTGTTAATCATAGAGGAAAACTGTCCTGCCAATTAACAAAGAGGCAGTGACCTCATCCAACCACACACCTCTACCTCAGTGACCTCATCCAACCACACACCTCTACCTCAGTGACCTCATCCAACCACACACCCCTACCTCAGTGACCTCATCCAACCACACACCTCTACCTCAGTGACCTCATCCAACCACACACCTCTACCTCAGTGACCTCATCCAACCACACACCTCTACCTCAGTGACCTCATCCAACCACACACCTCTACCTCAGTGACCTCATCCAACCACACACACCTACCTCAGTGACCTCATCCAACCACACACCTCTACCTCAGTGACCTCATCCAACCACACACCTCTACCTCAGTGACCTCATCCAACCACACACCTCTACCTCAGTGACCTCATCCAACCACACACCTCTACCTCAGTGACCTCATCCAACCACACACCTCTACCTCAGTGACCTCATCCAACCACACACCTCTACCTCAGTGACCTCATCCAACCACACACCTCTACCTCAGTGACCTCATCCAACCACACACCTCTACCTCAGTGACCTCATCCAACCACACACCTCTACCTCAGTGACCTCATCCAACCACACACCTCTACCTCAGTGACCTCATCCAACCACACACCTCTACCTCAAAGACCTCATCCAACCACCAAAATCTCAAAATTCAGACTTTTTTCTCAAAATCAGATTTAGTTTTTTCTCCAGAAAACGCCTCT
>CM062270.1:39066718-39079218 GCA_031216635.1 Dissostichus eleginoides | reverse complement strand
GTAAAGGTTAATAAAGAAGATTCATAATGAGAGTAATAAGAACACCAGGCTCTCTCCTGCAGCTCCACTGAGATCTGAGGAATCTGAGGAATCCGAGGAATCCAAAAAGCGGTAATAATAGACAAATCTGTGAAATCGGAAAAAATCGGAAATATCAGAGAAATTGGAAAATTGGAAAATCAGAAAAAGTGGAAAATCTGAGAAATCTGAAACATTTTGAAAAACTTCAGAAATCTGAAAAATAAAACAAATCTTAGAAATTGGAAAATCACAAAATTGTGGTTTATAGCCGAGAGGTTAACACATATGAAGAACATTTTTACATTTAATAGGAATAAAATGTTCAGTGCTTTACAAAACGTGGAAACTTCGCAGATATTACAGAAAGGTGTACAAATGTGCAAAATATTTGAAGAGTAAAATAACAAGAATATGATAACCATAATAAATATAATAACTATAATATATATAATAAATATAGTAACTGAAGAGCAGCGTCTCTCAACTGAGGTTCATGTTTCCCGAGAGAGAGAGAGGATCTCTAAAGCAGAAAGCCTGAGATGTTTAAAAGCTGCAGAATCTGTCCACTCTGCCCCCCCCCCCCCCCCCCCCACACACAACACACACACACACACACACACACACACACACACACACACACACACACACACACACACTCCCCCATGTTAAAGGCCTGACATGCACAGGCTATTTTTAATAAGGAAGAATAGCGGCTGCAGAGTGAAGTCAGACTGAAACAGCGATTTGCAATTTAGAGATCTGTCACCACGCATCACTCTGAGAGGGGACCTCCACACACACACACACACACACACACACACCACACACACACACACACACACACACACACACACACACACACACACACACACACACACACACACCTCACATACACTCATACAGCACACACACACACTCATACAGCACACACACACTCATACAGCACACACACTCATACAGCACACACACACACACATACAGCACACACACACACTCATACAGCACACACACACACACTCATACAGCACACACACACACACTCATACAGCACACACACACTCATACAGCACACACACACTCATACAGCACACACACACACACACACACACACACTGATACAGCACACACACCTCACACACGCACTCATACAGCACACACACACACACACACACACACACACACACACACTCATACAGCACACACACCTCACACACGCACTCATACAGCACACACACACTCGTACTGCACACACACACCTCACACACATGTGCTCTGCAGCAGAGTAATCCGGAGCTGAGCGTATGCTAATGAATCATCTGGTGTTTCACGAGCAGGGACCACGCCACAACAGTGTGATGTTGGTAGGTTTATTGCAAGAAGTAACAATGAATTGATATGGAGGGGTTGATGAGATGTTCTGGTCTGGCGTGATGTGCTGTGGTCCGTGCAGAGGGAGACTCAGAGTGGGGGAACCGTCTCCGGCATGATCTGCTCGGGCTGATTACGGGCCCCCAAAAGAGTCGGATTAAATGCAGCTGACTTGAGCGTGTGCATGTCTGACATCGTTTAGATTGTTGCGGATGTAAGCGTGGTAAGCTTGGGATGACCAGCGGCCGAGGGGCTGGATGGTTTGGATCAGAGATGCCCGGTCTAGCTGCTGTGGACGCTGCGCCGATGTGGAAGAAATGGCTCGAATAATGTTCTGAGAATGTCCCCAAAATATGCGGGATGTTCTGAAAATGTTTCTGGAACCAGAAGCCAGAGAATGCTAGCAGAAACATGCATTTCAGGGCAAGGTCGACCATCTCATGCAGAGTTACGGTTGTGGACTTAACCTGTTAAGCCCCAAGACTGTTTTTCGGGTCTCAGCTCGAAAATGACATGCCCAGAACAAATGACTATATCTTCACTTCTAAAAGGGTAAATAATAATCTTTTATCGGGGGGACGTTCCTAAATCCAACTAAACATTACCATTGAGGAGTTCGAATGATGCGCACACAGTTTGCCCAAAACCGGAAGCTCCGTTACACTCTATATGAAAAATACATTTATTGCCATGAATGTTAGGTTGGGTTGTGGGGGCAGGTGCTCCTGGCATGAGCGCCGCCGCAGAAAGAGCAGACGTGCATTAGGCGGCAGCTAGAGAGAGAGCAGACATGCATTAGGTGGCAGCTAGAGAGAGAGCAGACGTGCATTAGGCGGCAGCTAGAGAGAGAGCAGAAGTGCATTAGGCGGCAGCTAGAGAGAGAGCAGACGTGCATTAGGCGGCAGCTAGAGAGAGAGCAGACGTGCATTAGGCGGCAGCTAGAGAGAGAGCAGACGTACATTAGGCGGCTGCTAGAGAGAGCAGACGTGCATTAGGCGGCAGCTAGAGAGAGAGCAGACGTGCATTAGGCGGCTCTAGAGAGAGAGCAGACGTGCATTAGGCGGCAGCTAGAGAGAGAGCAGACGTGCATTAGGCGGCAGCTAGAGAGAGAGCAGACGTGCATTAGGCGGCAGCTAGAGAGAGAGCAGACGTGCATTAGGCAGCTAGAGAGAGAGCAGACGTGCATTAGGCGGCAGCTAGAGAGAGAGCAGACGTGCATTAGGCGGCGCTAGAGAGAGAGCAGACGTGCATTAGGCGGCAGCTAGAGAGAGAGCAGACGTGCATTAGGTGGCAGCTAGAGAGAGAGCACGTGCATTAGGTGGCAGCTAGAGAGAGAGCATCCCAAGTCGTTAAAGTTATTGCACACCATACTGCCTCCCTGGTAAGAATTGGCCTTCCATGCCTGTCGACGCCCATAACTGGCAGAGAGGGATGCGCATGATGCGAAGATGCGGTAGTAAAGCTCGGAGCCCAGAGCGCCCCAGTATGTTCCCTGATTGAATTGTTTAATGCGGCCGGCGGCTTGACTAGCAAAGTGAACGTCGTAGAAGTAGAACCCTGAACCTCCGAAACGTAAGGCCATGTCTAGCGCTAGGTATTCGTCGCTCAGATCCATCAGTTCTGCTTCACTTTGTATCAAAGCCTTCACTGGGGGCACTCTGATTTACATGTAAATGAACACATGTTAGTATGTAATCTGATGATCCATCACTCAGCGTGTTACGTCTTATAATGTCCTCTCTGAAGGGCTGTCGGCTCTTTAAGGCTTTAGTCTGTAGATCTAATCTGTGCTTTCAAATGATAAAAGCATTCCTGGAAACTTCATTGAAATTAAAGTCGAGATCAAAGGCTGATCGATGAGTGGTTTTATTTTAATAATCAACCATTGATGGAACCAGTCCGAGGAGAAACTACTGAATATGATCTGACTCCAGCTCCTTAGATGTGAATCTGTTCTGGTTTCCTCTGAGGGAGTTTTGTGAATATCTCTCTGCGTCACTCTTTAGTGTCCCCTGGTCTCCCAGCTGTGTGCGTCACTCTTTAGTGTCCCCTGGTCTCCCAGCTGTGTGCGTCACTCTTTAGTGACCCCTGGTCTCCAGCTGTGTGCGTCACTCTTTAGTGTCCCCTGGTCTCCAGCTGTGTGCGTCACTCTTTAGTGTCCCCTGGTCTCCCAGCTGTGTGCGTCACTCTTTAGTGTCCCCTGGTCTTCAGCTGTGTGCGTCACTCTTTAGTGTCCCTGGTCTTCAGCTGTGTGCGTCACTCTTTAGTGTCCCCTGTCTCCAGCTGTGTGCGTCACTCTTTAGTGTCCCCTGGTCTTCAGCTGTGTGCGTCACTCTTTAGTGTCCCCTTGTCTCCAGCTGTGTGCGTCACTCTTTAGTGTCCCCTGGTCTCCCAGCTGTGTGCGTCACTCTTTAGTGTCCCCTGGTCTTCAGCTGTGTGCGTCACTCTTTAGTGTCCCCTGGTCTCCATAGTGTTTGAGCTTCTGCAGCGTTTGGTTTCTGAAGCTTTCAGTAAATGCTGCATGTCTCCTCAAGCTGCTGAATGTTCTCTAAATGTTGCATGTCTCCTCAAGTTGCTGAATGTTCTCTAGATGCTGCATGTCTCCTCAAGCTGCTGAATGTTCTCTAGATGCTGCATGTCTCCTCAAGCTGCTGAATGTTCTCTAAATGCTGCATGTCTCCTCAAGCTGCTGAATGTTCTCTAAATGCTGCATGTCTCCTCAAGCTGCTGAGTGTTCTCTAGATGCTGCATGTCTCCTCAAGCTGCTGAATGTTCTCTAAACGCTGCATGTCTCCTCAAGCTGCTGAATGTTCTCTAAACGCTGCCATGTCTCCTCAAGCTGCTGAATGTTCTCTAGATGCTGCATGTCTCCTCAAGCTGCTGAATGTTCTCTAGATGCTGCATGTCTCCTCAAGCTGCTGAATGTTCTCTAGATGCTGCATGTCTCCTCAAGCTGCTGAGTGTTCTCTAGATGCTGCATGTCTCCTCAAGCTGCTGAATGTTCTCTAAACGCTGCATGTCTCCTCAAGCTGCTGAATGTTCTCTAAATGCTGCATGTCTCCTCAAGCTGCTGAGTGTCCTCTAAACGCTGCATGTCTCCTCAAGCTGCTGAATGTTCTCTAAATGCTGCATGTCTCCTCAAGCTGCTGAATGTTCTCTAAACGCTGCATGTCTCCTCAAGCTGCTGAATGTTCTCTAAACGCTGCATGTCTCCTCAAGCTGCTGAATGTTCTCTAAACGCTGCATGTCTCCTCAAGCTGCTGAGTGTCCTCTAAATGCTGCACGTGTTGATGGAGATGTTTCTTCATGTGGAACATTTGGGTTTTTATAACTGCATCCTTTCTGAAGCTGCAGTGTTTCTCCTGTCGGCCTCCGTACGAAGCGATATGATTTAATGGAGGAAACGGATGAGTTAAATATAAACATATCTTGTTCTATTTAACATTGTGAATCCTGCACAACTCATATTTTTTAAATAGCTTTTATAAAAGTACTATTTTTGTTATTTTATTCTTCCATATGTCTCTGTTCGCATCGTTTGCACCAAAGCATATTCCTCGTATGTTTGAACCTTTGGGTATTAAAACTGATTCTGATTCTGCTTGTGAAATATAAATACCCTTTAGAAGCAGCCTTTGTTAGGGTCCTGTTTCCTGACGGAGTGTGACAGTGTGTGTGTGTGACAGACAGTGTGTGTGTGTTACAGTGTGTGTGTGTTACAGTGTGTGTGTGTGACAGACAGTGTGTGTGTGTTACGGTGTGTGTGTGTGACAGTGTGTGTGTTACAGTGTGTGTGTGTCACGATGTGTGTGTGTGTGACAGTGTGTGTGTGATGATGCGTGCATTAAAGAAACAGAGGACAAAAGCACTGATTCATAATGACTCACAGAGACTCACAGAGACTCACAGGGACTCATAGAGACTCACAGAGACTCACAGAGACTCACAGGGACTCACAGGGACTCACAGAGACTCACAGGGACTCACAGAGACTCACAGGGACTCACAGGGACTCACAGGGACTCACAGGGACTCACAGAGACTCACAGGGACTCACAGAGACTCACAGGGACTCACAGGGACTCACAGGGACTCACAGAGTGACTCACAGAGACTCACAGAGACTCACAGAGACTCACAGGGACTCACAGGGACTCACAGAGACTCACAGAGACTCACAGAGACTCACAGGGACTCACAGGGACTCACAGAGACTCAGAGTGACTCACAGAGACTCACAGAGACTCACAGGGACTCACAGGGACTCACAGAGACTCAGAGTGACTCACAGAGACTCACAGAGACTCACAGGGACTCACAGAGACTCACAGAGACTCAGAGTGACTCACAGAGACTCAGAGTGATGGAGATCTGCTCCGACAGATCTTCAGACACTTTTCTCTTCATGAAGTTTCCCCAAAGCGAGGTCGTTCAACTCAGAGAGACGAGCTACCAGCCTTTGATTCAATCATTTATGAGAGTAATTAATCTGTAAGGGAGCTTCTCTCTCTCTCTCTCTCTCTCTCTCTCTCTCTCTCTCTCTCTCTCTCTCTCTCTCTCTCTCTCTCGAGGCGAGGGGACACATTTAGAGGCGACACATCCATCAACTAGAGTCCAGATCTCTGTGACAGGAAGTACCTGCGGCTGCTCATTAACTCTGAACACAGCGATCAGCTGGGATCAATAACAGCTTCTCTCTCAGCTCAGAGTGATGGGAACAGAATCCAGGAAACAGACAGGAAACAGACAGGAAACAGACAGGAAACAGACAGGAAACAGACAGGAAACATCCAGGAAACAGACAGGAAACAGACAGGAAACATCCAGGAAACAGACAGGAAACAGACAGGAAACATCCAGGAAACAGACAGGAAACAGACAGGAAACAGACAGGAAACAGACAGGAAACAGACAGGAAACAGACAGGAAACTTCCACCAAACAGACAGGAAACAGAAAGGAAACAGACAGGAAACAGACAGGAAACATCCAGTAACAACACGTCTCATATCTGAGCAGAACTACGGTCTGTCTGCAGCTCATAGTTGTTTCATTTGACCCTATGTTGTTGTTTATCTTATTCTATTTACATGTTTACATCATTCTCCAGAGGCCTGTACGACAAAGCCGGATGTTCTCTTAGCGAGCTAAATTCAGGGTAAACTCTGGGTCTCCGGTCCTACGACGCTGGTTCTCTTCTTAGCGGGCTAGATCTCCATGGTAACTGATGCTGAGCGGCTAGCCTGGTCCGGAGCAGGTTAGGTTGCAGGCTAAGAGATCAACTCAGTGAAAGCACCGCTTGCTGACCAATCAGAGCTCAGTGTGCGGAGTTTAAAGCGATCAAGTCATATTACAGGAGAAAGGAAATACAGAGAAACTGCCGTCGCAGGAAAGACGGCCGGCAAAAATCACCGACTGTGTGAACGTGAACATGAATAGAATATCACCTCCCATCTTCAGAGCAATCTGACTATTATAACATTAGCGTTAAGAAAGCTTACTGAAATATCTGCCACAACACAAGTAACCGGATCAAAGTAACATTACGTACAGTCCGCGGCACTGTGAGTGCAGACGTGGATGTGATATCATAAACCTGTTAATGGACGCATTCAAACACTTGTTCTGTCACCAGCTGTATTCACCTTCAGGTGCAGCTATGTGGCTTTGACCCTGGATCAAGTGTTTGAGTCATGGATGCTTAAAGTTTAACTTCTTCATATTTGTCTAACATTATAGTTGACTTTTCATTCAGGAAGTATGACGCTGCGCTGTCAGTACGCTTCTCCATGTTTGTGATTGGTCGAATGCTCCAAATACCGCCCCTCTCATGTGAACGCGCTCCTAACTAGATAGGACACGGCTGGCTTGAGTTAACGAGTTGATAACCAGCGTCGTAGGACCGCTTAGTGAGAGCGAGTTTGTTTTGGATTAGGTAAGCCGGGTAACTCAAACATATCCAGGGTAGGTTGAACCGGCTTCGTCGTACAGGCCTCTGGTCTCTGACAACAATCTCTGCATGATTTAGATTATTGTATTTATTTATTTACATGTATATGTTTACTTCTCCTACGTTACCTGCACACTCGTTTTTTTTTGCACTGTTTTCATTGTTTTATACATTTGTTTTATCGTCTTAAGTCTTTTTATGTTATGTTGCATCGTTGGAGATCTTCATTGTATAACTGCACTGCAGCTGCTGTGTGCATGATGGTAATGTTCACCTGTGTGTCTCCTCTCAGGTGAAGCTGCAGCTTGTTCTGCACGGCAACATGTGAGGAAGAAGAGTGATGAAGAATAGTGATGAAGAAGAGTGATGAAGAAGAGTGATGAAGAGTGGCCCTGAGGAGAGGAAGCTGGCTCTGTGATGGATGAGGCTCTGATCCATCTCTTCTCCTCTGAAAGCAATCTCAATCTCAATCTTTATTTATTTATATAGCACATTTAAAAGAACCTTCAGTTGACCAAAGTGCTGAACAGGCAATAACTACAACATCAAATAACACAACGGGAGTACAATAATAAAACAATAATTACAAACATGATAAAAAGCACAATAACTAGAAACATATACAAACACATACAAATGTAAAAATGTAATGTTCAACTAGTATTAAACGCCAGTGCAAAGAGGTGAGTTTTTAGCTGAGATTTAAAAAGTTCAATAGACTCAGCAGTCCGGATATGTGCTGGGAGGCTGTTCCACAGTCTGGGAGCTGCAACACTGAAAGCCCTGTCACCTCGGGTTTTTTTCTTGCACCGAGGAACCACCAACATATTTTGCTGAGCTGAAAGCAGCCGGTGAACTGAGCGATGGCTCCTGTGGTTCTTCTTCTGCTCCTCCTCCTCTCTCACCTGGAGGTTAACGGTGTTTCTGCTCACCTGGAGGAAGAGGAGGGTCTGCAGGTAACATCCACCCAGAGGGTAACATCCACCCAGAGACCCAGTGCTTCACCTGAGAGCTCCACAGAGCTGCAGAGAGGAGAGGATGTGAGGAGTCTGGCTTTAACACTGACCACTGACATGAACCCTGAAGAGTTTAAGGACGACGGAGCGAAGCATGGATCTGCTGCAGGAGTGAGGAACAGTGAGGAAGAGGAGGATCTGCAGGTAACATCCACCCAGAGGGTAACATCCACCCAGAGGGTAACATCCACCCAGAGTCACAGTGCATCACCTGAGAGCTCCACAGAGCTGCAGGTAACATCCACCCAGAGGGTAACATCCACACAGAGTCACAGTGCTTCCTCTGACAGCTCCACAGAGCTGCAGGTAACATCCGCCCAGAGGGTAACATCCACCCAGAGGGTAACATCCACCCAGAGTCACAGTGCATCACCTGAGAGCTCCACAGAGCTGCAGGTAACATCCACCCAGAGGGTAACATCCACCCAGAGACACAGTGCTTCCTCTGAGAGCTTCACAGAGCTGCAGAGAGGAGAGGATGTGAGGAGTCTGGATCTGACCCTGACTCACATGAACGCTGAAGAGTCTGAGCAGCAAACAGTGAAGCTGCGTGGATCCTCTGGAGGAGTGAGGAACAGTGAGGAGGACCAGGATCGAGCTCTCCAGATCCTCGTGGATGCAGCAGGATCAGGAGGCGTCCTGAAACCTCGCCGCCGCCGGAGCTGGCTCTGGAACCAGTTCTTCGTGATCGAGGAGTACCAGGGGCCTGAACCGGTGCTCATCGGACGGGTGAGCGGAGAGAGGACATGTTTCAGAGAGAGGACATGTTTCTGAGAGAGGAGATGTTTCAGAGAGAGGAGATGTTTCTGAGAGAGGACATGTTTCAGAGAGAGGAGATGTTTCAGAGATAGGACATGTTTCTGAGAGAGGAGATGTTTCAGAGAGAGGAGATGTTTCTGAGAGAGGAGATGTTTCAGAGAGAGGACATGTTTCAGAGAGAGGAGATGTTTCAGAGAGAGGACATGTTTCAGAGAGAGGAGATGTTTCAGAGAGAGGACATGTTTCAGAGAGAAAGATGTTTCAGAGAGAGGAGATGTTTCAGAGAGAAAGATGTTTCAGAGAGGACATGTTTCAGAGAGAGGAGATGTTTCAGAGAGAAAGATGTTTCAGAGAGAAAGATGTTTCAGAGAGAGGAGATGTTTCAGAGAGAAAGATGTTTCAGAGAGAGGAGATGTTTCAGAGAGAAAGATGTTTCAGAGAGAGGAGATGTTTCAGAGAGAAAGATGTTTCAGAGAGAGGGGATGTTTCAGAGAGAAAGATGTTTCAGAGAGAAAGATGTTTCAGAAAGAGGAGATGTTTCAGAGAGAGGAGATGTTTCAGAGAGAAAGATGTTTCAGAAAGAGGACATGTTTCAGAGAGAGGAGATGTTTCAGAGAGGACATGTTTCAGAGAGTGATGTTTCAGAGAGAGGACATGTTTCAGAGAGAGGACATGTTTCAGAGAGGACATGTTTGAGAGAGGAGATGTTTCAGAGAGAGGACATGTTTCAGAGAGAGGACATGTTTCAGAGAGAGGACATGTTTCTGAGAGAGGACATGTTTCAGAGAGTGGAGATGTTTCAGAGAGAGGACATGTTTCTAAGAGAGGACATGTTTCATAGAGAGGACATGTTTCTGAGAGAGGACATGTTTCTGAGAGAGGACATGTTTCAGAGAGTGGAGATGTTTCAGAGAGTGGAGATGTTTCAGAGAGAGGACATGTTTCTGAGAGAGGAATTGTTTCAGAGAGAGGACATGTTTCTGAGAGAGGACATGTTTCAGAGAGTGGAGATGTTTCAGAGAGATGACATGTTTCTGAGAGAGGACATGTTTCATAGAGAGGACATGTTTCTGAGAGAGGACATGTTTCTGAGAGAGGAGATGTTTCAGAGAGAGGAGATGTTTCAGATAGAGGACATGTTTCAGAGAGGACATGTTTCAGAGAGAGGAGATGTTTCAGATAGAGGACATGTTTCAGAGAGAGGACATGTTTCAGAGAGTGGAAATGTTTCAGAGAGAGGACATGTTTCAGAGAGAGGACATGTTTCAGAGAGAGCAGATGTTTCAGAGAGAGGACATGTTTCAGAGAGAGGACATGTTTCAGAGAGGAGATGTTTCAGAGAGAGGACATGTTTCAGAGAGAGATGTTTCAGAGAGAGGACATGTTTCAGAGAGAGGAGATGTTTCAGAGAGAGGACATGTTTCAGAGAGAGGATATGTTTCAGAGAGTGGAGATGTTTCAGAGAGAGGACATGTTTCAGAGAGAGGAGATGTTTCAGAGAGAGGACATGTTTCAGAGAGAGGACATGTTTCAGAGAGAGGACATGTTTCAGAGAGCGGAGATGTTTCAGAGAGAGGACATGTTTCAGAGAGAGGATATGTTTCAGAGAGTGGAGATGTTTCAGAGAGAGGACATGTTTCAGAGAGAGGACATGTTTCAGAGAGAGGACATGTTTCAGAGAGCGGAGATGTTTCAGAGAGAGGGGATGTTTCAGAGAGAGGAGATGTTTCAGAGAGAGGACATGTTTCAGAGAGAGGACATGTTTCAGAGAGAAAAGATTTCAGAGAGAAGAATGTTTCAAAGAGAAAGGTGTTTAGAGAGAAAGATGTTTCAGAGAGAAAGATGTTTCAAAGAGAAAGATGTTTCAGAGAGAGGAGATGTTTCAGAGAGAGGAGATGTTTCAGAGAGAAAGATGTTTCAGAGAAAGATGTTTCAGAGAGAGGAGATGTTTCAGAGAGAGGAGATGTTTCAGAGAGAGGAGATGTTTCAGAGAAAGATGTTTCACTGAGAGGAGATGTTTCAGAGAGAGGAGATGTTTCAGAGAAAGATGTTTCTGAGAGAGGAAATGTTTCAGAGAGAGGAGATGTTTCAGAGAAAGATGTTTCAGAGAGAGGAGATGTTTCAGAGAGAAAGTTGTTTCAAAGAGAAAGATGTTTCAGAGAGAAAGATGTTTCAAAGAGAAAGATGTCTCAGAGAGAGGAGATGTTTCAGAGAGAAAGATGTTTCATAGAGAAAGATGTTTCAGAGAGAGGAGATGTTTCAGAGAGAAAGATGTTTCAAAGAGAAAGATGTTTCAGAGAGAGGAGATGTTTCAGAGGAAAGATGTTTCAAAGAGAAAGATGTTTCAGAGAGAGGAGATGTTTCAGAGAGAAAGATGTTTCAAAGAGAAAGATGTTTCAGAGAGAGGAGATGTTTCAGAGAGAAAGATGTTTCAAAGAGAAAGATGTTTCAGAGAGAGGAGATGTTTCAGAGAGAAAGATGTTTCAAAGAGAAAGATGTTTCAGAGAGAAAGATGTATTTTACCTGAGAGTCTGAGATGTTTCAGAGAGAGGAGATGTTTCAGAGAAAGATGTTTCAGAGAGAGCAGATGTTTCAGAGAGAAAGATGTTTCATAGAGAAAGATGTTTCAGAGAGAGGAGATGTTTCAGAGAGAAAGATGTTTCAGAGAGAAAGATGTTTCAGAGAGAGGAGATGTTTCAGAGATAAAGATGTATTTTACCTGAGATTCTGAGATGTTTCAGAAAGCATAAAGGATGCAGAGATGTATTTTGAGCGTCTCAGCGCTGCATGCATGTATTCATGCGCCCCGCACCATTACCCTGATACAATAAGTGCACAATGATAACCTCTTTCACTCAGTTTCACTCATTCCTTTCACTCTGTCTCTGACTCTGTCCCTGCACGCCCCCCCCCCCCTCATGCTAAACGCTGACCTGGATGCAGAGACAGCTTCCTGGCTCTCAGGTTCTCCTCCTGCACACTGAGTGGAGGAACAGGCTGTTTGGAAAGGCTTATGTTTGTATGATGTGATGCACTCACCCTGCACAGAGCTGGGATTTGTGCACATATGAAATGAATGTAAGGAGGATTTCTGCACAAACTCCCCCACAGTGCAACCTTGGAGACCGGTTGTCCGTCATAAGATAAGATAATGTCTATTTTTTACTTTTTTTTTAACGCTATTTTATTTCTTTTTGAGATGTTTACATTTTGGATTGTTTATTTCTAGTCTTTTCATTTCTCTAATGTACAATGCCTTGTCTTTTTATGCTGCTACAACGCAAACATTTCCCACATTGGGATATATAAAGTACTTCTTATCTTATCTTATAAGACGTACTTTATTGATCCCAAATTGGGACTTTTTTGCATTGCAGCAGCATAAAA
>CM062270.1:39044218-39064218 GCA_031216635.1 Dissostichus eleginoides | reverse complement strand
CTGATGTTCAGGTGTATATCAGTATGTAGTGTCTCTACTTTAAAGAGTCCTCTCTTGCTGATGTTCAGGTGTATATCAGTATGTAGGGTCTCTACTTTAAAGAGTCCTCTCCTTGTAGGATGCAGATATAGAAACCCAAATGTTCCTCATGAAGAATCATCTTCAGCAACTTCACAACACATGTAAATTGGGATGTTGCGTTGCAGCAGCATAAAAACACAAGGCATTGTACATTGGAGAAATTAAAAGAATAGAAATAAACAATCCAAAATGTAAACGTCACAAATAGAAATAAGATAGCACTAAAAAATTAGAAAATGTACATGTGGAAAAACTCATTTACAGCAACAAAATATAAGCAGGATATTATATTAAAGAGGATATATGTCCTCCCCCCGCTGTGAGAGTGACTGAAGCACAGCAGGACTGGGAGGAAATTAGCCTCTTCAGAGTAGGGGGAGGGGGGGTGTCACGGTTGAGCGAAGCAGGCAGGACCCAAACACAGAAAATGCCTTTATTTCAAGGCTCAATAGTACAAACAGAACTCCTCGCCGTGAACACAGTCAAAGAATAACAAGGATCCCACCAAGACAGACAGAAAAACCAGAACTTAAATACACACAGGACTAATCAAAGAAACAAGAGACAGGTGAGGAGGGAGGAGAAAACACTGGGGCACCAGGTGAACACAATCAGACACACCAGGGAAACTAACGACAGGAAGGCAAACACAGGAGGTAGGACCAGACAAGACACAAGGAGGAAAACATTTCAAAATAAGGTGGAAAATGAAAACCACAATTCAAAACCATGACAGAACCCCCCCCCCCCCCCTCAAGGGACGGATTCCAGACGTCCCAAAAAAAAAATGAAATAGTCTAAAAGCTCTAGAAGGGTGGGTGGAGGGGGTCTGGAGGACGGGTTTGGGCTGACAGGAAGGCCACGGCTGGGGAACTCAGGGGGCCGGGCTCGAGGGCGAAGGCCGCGGCTGGGGAACTCAGGGGGCCGGGCTCGAGGGCGAAGGCCGCGGCTGGGGAACTCAGGGGGCCGGGCTCGAGGGCGACGACGGGACAGCTCCGGAGGACGGGCAGGCAGGCAGCACCGGGACAGCTCCGGAGGACGGGCAGGCGGAGGCGGGACAGCTCCGGAGGACGGGCAGGCAGGCAGCACCGGGACAGCTCCGGAGGACGGGCAGGCGGAGGCGGGACAGCTCCGGAGGACGGGCAGGAAAACGGCGTAGGCCGCGATGGGGCCCCTCCGGGGTCAGCTGGATCGCCGGAGCAGGAGCACAGGGATCAGGAGCACTGGGAGCTGGAGATGGCGGAATCCCCGGTGGTACAGGAAACGGAGCCGTCGGGACAGATGCAGACGGAACCCCTGACGGGACAAGCACAGACGGGACCCTGGACAGAAGATGGGCTGGAGTCAGCGGGACCCCGGACGGAGCAAGGGCTGGTGTCGACTGGACCCCAGATGTCAGCGGAACCCCCAACAGAACTGGACAAGGTGTAGGCGGGATCCCCGGTGGGTCAGGATCTGGTGGCAGCTGGACCTCCGACAGAACAGGTGTTGAAGGACCCCCGGCGGGACAGGTGTCGGTGGGACCCCCAACAGGTCAGGACACGGAGTTGGCAGGACTCCTGGCGGGACCCCCAACGGAACAGAGCATGGGGCTTGCAGGACCCTCAGCGGAACCCCCAACGAAACAGGACATGGAGTAGGCAGAACCCCCAGCGGAACCCCCAACGAAACAGGACACGGCGTTGGCAGGACCCCCGGCGAAACAAGTGAGTGACGGTGTTGGCAGGATCCCCGGTGGAACAGGTGTCGGCGGGACCCCCAACAGGAGACGAGGTGCTGGAGTCGGCCGGTACGCCGACAGGACACGGGGAGCTGGCGTCGGGACCATGGCTGTATGGGCCGGTTCTGGAGCAGGAAATGAGGAAGAAGCAGGGGCTGACTCCAGACAGAACAAACCGAGACGTATGGTGTCAGGAAGGGAATTGGGAGGCAGGAGGCTAGCATGCCTGGGGCTAGCAGGCCGGGAATCCCATGTCTTGAGGAAGTCCATAATCCAGCCAGGTAAGAACTTCACCAAACATGGTTTCTCTGTTGCCATCTGGTGCGCCTCTGCCAGAGCAGCCTCTTTCTGCTGAACACTGGACGCTTCTCTCCACGCACCATAACAACGAGCCAATGCAAAGGAAAACTTCAGTACCTCCACCTCAAATGGATCATCTGCTGGGTCCATTTCTGGTGAGATCCTTCTGTCACGGTTGAGCGAAGCAGGCAGGACCCAAATGCAGATTAAACAGAAAATACCTTTATTTCAAGGCTCAATGATACATACAGAACTCCTCCCCGTGAACACAGTCAAAGACTAACAAAGATCTCACCAGGTGAACACAATCAGACAAACAGACACACCAGGGAAACTAACCACAGGAAGTAGGACCAGATAAGACACAAGGAGGAAAACATTTCAAAATAAGGTGGAAAATGAAAACCACAATCCAAAACCATGACAGGGGGGGGGAGACTGTGAGGAAGACCTCTCTCTCTGGTGATGAAGAGCAGCATCATCATAATCATCGCTCTGAGGAAGAGAGAGAGGAGAGAGAGAGGGATGAAGGAATAAAAAACCAAGAGTCCCTGATCTTGCATTTTGTCTGCTATCACCAGCACCTATAATCCTACAAACACACACACACACACACACACACACACACACACACACACACACACACACACACACACACACAGGCCATGCATGCAGGAATAGAACTGGAGAAAATATAACAATACATAATGTGTTAGTATTCCTTGTGTGTGTGTGTGTGTGTGTGTGTGTGTGTGTGTGTGTGTGTGTGTGTGTGTGTGTGTGTGTGTGTGTGTGTAGCAGGGTTACAGAGTATCTGAAGGTTGTGATTCAGCTGCAGGATTATGAACATGTGCAGAAGCCTGAAGGAGGAGATGTGTGTGTCCGTCCGTTCGGAAAAGAAATGGCTCAGAGCCTCAGAATACTGAAATCTGTATTTTTTTATTCTTTTTTTCCTTCTAATTTGTTATTCTTTTCTAAATAACACACTGTTGTTTACTCAACAATAACACTCTGTTGTTTACTCAACAATAACACACTGTTGTTTACTCAACAATAACACACTGTTGTTTACTCAACAATAACACTCTGTTGTTTACTCAACAATAACACACTGTTGTTTACTCAACAATAACACACTGTTGTTTACTCAACAATAACACTCTGTTGTTTACTCAACAATAACACACTGTTGTTTACTCAACAATAACACTCTGTTGTTTACTCAACAATAACACACTGTTGTTTACTCAACAATAACACACTGTTGTTTACTCAACAATAACACACTGTTGTTTACTCAACAATAACACTGTTGTTTACTCAACAATAACACACTGTTGTTTACTCAACAATAACACTCTGTTGTTTACTCAACAATAACACTCTGTTGTTTACTCAACAATAACACTCTGTTGTTTACTCAACAATAACACTCTGTTGTTTACTCAACAATAACACTCTGTTGTTTACTCAACAATAACACTCTGTTGTTTACTCAACAATAACACACTGTTGTTTACTCAACAATAACACACTGTTGTTTACTCAACAATAACACTCTGTTGTTTACTCAACAATAACACTCTGTTGTTTACTCAACAATAACACTCTGTTGTTTACTCAACAATAACACTCTGTTGTTTACTCAACAATAACACACTGTTGTTTACTCAACAATAACACACTGTTGTTTACTCAACAATAACACTCTGTTGTTTACTCAACAATAACACACTGTTGTTTACTCAACAATAACACTGTTGTTTACTCAACAATAACACTCTGTTGTTTACTCAACAATAACACACTGTTGTTTACTCAACAATAACACACTGTTGTTTACTCAACAATAACACACTGTTGTTTACTCAACAATAAACACTGTTGTTTACTCAACAATAACACACTGTTGTTTACTCAACAATAACACTCTGTTGTTTACTCAACAATAACACTCTGTTGTTTACTCAACAATAACACTCTGTTGTTTACTCAACAATAACACTGTTGTTTACTCAACAATAACACTCTGTTGTTTACTCAACAATAACACTCTGTTGTTTACTCAACAATAACACACTGTTGTTTACTCAACAATAACACACTGTTGTTTACTCAACAATAACACTCTGTTGTTTACTCAACAATAACACTCTGTTGTTTACTCAACAATAACACTCTGTTGTTTACTCAACAATAACACTCTGTTGTTTACTCAACAATAACACACTGTTGTTTACTCAACAATAACACACTGTTGTTTACTCAACAATAACACTCTGTTGTTTACTCAACAATAACACTCTGTTGTTTACTCAACAATAACACTCTGTTGTTTACTCAACAATAACACTCTGTTGTTTACTCAACAATAACACACTGTTGTTTACTCAACAATAACACACTGTTGTTTACTCAACAATAACACTCTGTTGTTTACTCAACAATAACACACTGTTGTTTACTCAACAATAACACACAATTATCCCTGTTTTTATTTATTCGTTTTAATTCCATAATCTCGGGCTTTTAGCCGTCCGTCAGGAACTGAATTTCAAAATAAAGTCACCGGAAACAGACGTAGGCCTATAAGGGACATTTCGAGCATTACTGTGATGCACAGCCACTGAACTGATTACCCAAGATCCTCAGCTTGAAGCTCGGGGATTGGATGTTGGAGTGGCAGTGCGCCAAGGTTACACCTAGCGTCAAACAGCTCTTTGAAATCGAACGAAACCACGGCAGACTATCCAAAACTGGACTCGAACGGGTCCACCCCCCCCCCCCCCAGAACTACACATGCTGGCTATTGGGTTTCGCAGCATGTTCTATGGCGCGTCTCTACTGGGAACGTTTTCGTTTTTCCCAAAATTTGAAGTTGCACAGTAAATTTTTCTGAGTAAAATTGACTCAAATTGACGAAGATTTTACTCTAAAAATATTACATTTGGTCCCAACCGATATAGAGTAAAATGCACTCTTTGTTTTGACCCGCTTAATGGTTATTTACTCTGTGTAGTGTATATTAAAAACAACTCTACTGCCATTTTACTCATAATAGAAGGTAATTTTACTCCCAATCGAAGATAATTTTACTCCCAATCGAAGGTCATTTCACTCCAAAAAGAAGGTAATTTTACTCCCAATAGAAGGTAATTTTACTCCCAATAGAAGGTACTTTTACTCCCAATAGAAGGTAATTTTACTCCCAATAGAAGGTCATTTTATTCCCAATAGAAGGTCATTTTACTCCCAATAGAAGGTACTTTTACTCCCAATAGAAGGTCATTTTATTCCCAATAGAAGGTAATTTTACTCCCAATAGAAGGTACTTTTACTCCCAATAGAAGGTAATTTTACTCCCAATAGAAGGTCATTTTATTCCCAATAGAAGGTCATTTTACTCCCAATAGAAGGTACTTTTACTCCCAATAGAAGGTCATTTTATTCTCAATAGAAGGTAATTTTATTCCCAATAGAAGGTCATTTTACTCCCAATAGAAGGTCATTTTACTCCCAATAGAAGGTACTTTTACTCCCAATAGAAGGTCATTTTATTCCCAATAGAAGGTCATTTTACTCCCAATAGAAGGTCATTTTATTTCCAATAGAAGGTCATTTTATTCCCAATAGAAGGTAATTTTATTCCCAATAGAAGGTCATTTTATTCCCAATAGAAGGTCATTTTATTCCCAATAGAAGGTCATTTTATTCCCAATAGAAGGTAATTTTATTCCCAATAGAAGGTACTTTTACTCAGAATAGAATAAATGAACCATAATGATCTTTACAATAAAAAAGGTCAATAAACCAAAGTGCTTAAAGAGCTTATGAAATGAAGGACAATACTGTTCTTATTACGATAATATATACTATTATTAATGGGAAATCATTTGTCATTCATGACAATATGCCCGCTGTATTTATAAATCGTGATTTATTACAACTTTCCATGCTCGCTTCCGATGTTACACGACCGCTCCGAACAAAACAGCTTTCGCCGGTTAGTGACGTCACGCACGTCATGGCACGTCACGAGTAGAACACTTGTTGAATAATAAACTACCTATATGGCTGATGTCGGACTCTGGAGACAGAATCGAGTGACAGTGAGTCGTCAATAGACTCGGTGCACTTTCAAGAAGAGGAGGATTTTATTGAAGAGGATGCCGGTGTGGTGGAACAGATCATGCGGTTGAGTCGAACGTGGTGGAACCATACCAGTTTGAGCCACAGTATTCAAGTAGCGGTAGAGATACAGACGGGAGCGAACATGGGGATGATGATCCTGGATTTGGCGGAGATCCGGTGCGGCAACAGAACACAGACTGGTATACATTTGACTTTAATTCATAGAGATTCTCAATAAATAGTAAATCAATAATAATACATCGTAATGTAGCACGCACACTTGGCTCAGGCAACAGAACACAGACTGGTATATACATTTGATTATAATTCATAGAGATTCTCAATAAATAGTAAATAAATAATAATAACTCTGCTGAAAAAAACCAGCTTAGATGAATGTAGCTGGTCAGGCTGTTGTAAATTGACCAGCCAGTAGATATTAGGCTGGAATGGATGGCTGGTTTAGAGGGGTTTTGGACACGTCAGCTGGCCAGGATGGCTGGTTTATCCATCGATCACCAGCTTATGTTTAATAATAGTATTAAATATACCATGCTGGGAGCTTACCAGGATTCCAGGTGACCAGCATACATTACATACTGGTATGATTATTTAGAGAACATCAATATATTACAAAGATTCATTGTGTCATGTATTCTGGTATCTACCAAAATAAAGACATTGTATAGTGTTCATAACAGTATTTTAATTTAATAAATAGCTAGTTAATATAATAAAATACACAGTAACAATACAATAATTATACAAATAACAACCAACCTGCAAATCAACCTATACATCAAAATTAATATATTATCTAAAACCGGTGCATTTGATTTAAAATAAAAGTAATAAATAGAATTCAATATTTAAATGGTAACAAAAACCGTAACACTATATATGATGAGAAAAACGTAACAAAGTAAGTGTTTTTGGTTTTTCCTTGTTCATGTCCATAATGTTTCCCGGTGTGTAGCGTCCAGCCTTTCCCAATCTGGCCTGCATCTCTGTCTGCATCTCTGCCTGCATCTCTGTCTGCATCTCTGTCTGCATCTCTGTCTGCATCTCTGTCTGCATCTCTGCCTGCATCTCTGTCTGCATCTCTGTCTGCATCTCTGTCTGCATCTCTGTCTGCATCTCTGCCTGCATCTCTGTCTGCATCTCTGTCTGCATCTCTGTCTGCATCTCTGTCTGCATCTCTGTCTGCATCTCTGTCTGCATCTCTGTCTGCATCTCTGTCTGCATCTCTGCCTGCATCTCTGCCTGCATCTCTGTCTGCATCTCTGTCTGCATCTCTGTCTGCATCTCTGCCTGCATCTCTGTCTGCATCTCTGTCTGCATCTCTGTCTGCATCTCTGCCTGCATCTCTGCCTGCATCTCTGCCTGCATCTCTGTCTGCATCTCTGTCTGCATCTCTGTCTGCATCTCTGTCTGCATCTCTGTCTGCATCTCTGTCTGCATCTCTGCCTGCATCTCTGTCTGCATCTCTGCCTGCATCTCTGCCTGCATCTCTGCCTGCATCTCTGTCTGCTGAAGCCACTTCTTCAAGCAAACTAAAAAGAAATGTACAGATATAAGTACACTGTAAAAAGAAAACTTGACATTTACGTGAACATTTGGGCTGCTGTGGTTTGCCAGAACTTGACCGTTAAAGTATAATACATTAAAAATGACAGTTGGTTGGCAGACGTTACAGTCAACAATTGCTTATGGTGAATTACAATGGCAAAAACAAATAGAGCTAGTGTACACGGTGCAGCTGTATTATCTGGGAAATAGAAGAATCGGATCAGGATTCGGTATTGGCAGACAATCAATATCAAATGAATCGGATCATTATTAGCATCAGCACTTGATCACTTTTGTCGACTTGCAGCCTAAATACAAAGATAACTCCACTCCTCTCCTAACACTGCTTACCTCTAATGAGCCTTGGAAGAACTAGTGTCCGAGTCATTGGGTCCAGAACTGACTGAAGACATGTGGAACAGAGTCATGGGTCCAGAACTGACTGAAGACATGTGGAACAGAGTCATAGGGTCCAGAACTGACTGAAGACATGTGGAACAGAGTCATGGGTCCAGAACTGACTGAAGACATGTGGAACAGAGTCATGGGTCCAGAACTGACTGAAGACATGTGGAACAGAGTCATAGGGTCCAGAACTGACTGAAGACATGTGGAACAGAGTCATTGGTCCAGAACTGACTGAAGACATGTGGAACAGAGTCATGCGGTCCAGGACTGACTGAAGACATGTGGAACAGAGTCATGGGGTCCAGGACTGACTGAAGACATGTGGAACAGAGTAATGGGGTCCAGAAATGACTGAAGACATGTGGAACAGAGTCATGGGGTCCAGAACTGACTGAAGACATGTGGAACAGAGTCATAGGGTCCAGGACTGACTGAAGACATGTGGAACAGAGTAATGGGGTCCAGAACTGACTGAAGACATGTGGAACAGAGTCATAGGGTCCAGAACTGACTGAAGACATGTGGAACAGAGTCATGGGTCCAGAACTGACTGAAGACATGTGGAACAGAGTCATGGGTCCAGAACTGAGTGAAGACATGTGGAAGAGAGTCATAGGGTCCAGAACTGACTGAAGACATGTGGAACAGAGTCATGGGTCCAGAACTGACTGAAGACATGTGGAACAGAGTCATAGGGTCCAGAACTGACTGAAGACATGTGGAACAGAGTCATAGGGTCCAGGACTGACTGAAGACATGTGGAACAGAGTCATAGGGTCCAGAACTGACTGAAGACATGTGGAACAGAGTCATTGGGTCAGAACTGACTGAAGACATGTGGAACAGAGTCATTGGGTCCAGAACTGACTGAAGACATGTGGAACAGAGTAATGGGGTCCAGAAATGACTGAAGACATGTGGAACAGAGTCATGGGGTCCAGAACTGACTGAAGACATGTGGAACAGAGTCATAGGGTCCAGGACTGACTGAAGACATGTGGAACAGAGTAATGGGGTCCAGAACTGACTGAAGACATGTGGAACAGAGTCATAGGGTCCAGAACTGACTGAAGACATGTGGAACAGAGTCATGGGTCCAGAAACTGACTGAAGACATGTGGAACAGAGTCAGGGTCCAGAACTGACTGAAGACATGTGGAACAGAGTCATGGGTCCAGAACTGAGTGAAGACATGTGGAAGAGAGTCATAGGGTCCAGAACTGACTGAAGACATGTGGAACAGAGTCATAGGGTCCAGAACTGACTGAAGACATGTGGAACAGAGTCATAGGGTCCAGAACTGACTGAAGACATGTGGAACAGAGTCATAGGGTCCAGAACTGACTGAAGACATGTGGAACAGAGTCATAGGGCCAGAACTGATGAAGACATGTGGAACAGAGTCATAGGGTCCAGGACTGACTGAAGACATGTGGAACAGAGTCATAGGGTCCAGGACTGACTGAAGACATGTGGAACAGAGTCATGAGTCCAGAAATGACTGAAGACATGTGGAACAGAGTCATAGGGTCCAGAACTGACTGAAGACATGTGGAACAGAATCATAGGGTCCAGCACTGACTGAAGACATGTGGAACAGAGTCATAGGGTCCAGAACTGACTGAAGACATGTGGAACAGAGTCATAGGGTCCAGAACTGACTGAAGACATGTGGAACAGAGTCATAGGGTCCAGAACTGACTGAAGACATGTGGAACAGAGTCATAGGGTCCAGACTGACTGACGACATGTGGAACAGAGTCATAGGGTCCAGAACTGACTGAAGACATGTGGAACAGAGTCATAGGGTCCAGAACTGACTGAAGACATGGGGAACAGAGTCATAGGGTCCAGAACTGACTGAAGACATGTGGAACAGAGTCATAGGGTCCAGAACTGACTGAAGACATGTGGAACAGAGTCACAGGGTCCAGAACTGACTGAAGACATGTGGAACAGAGTCATAGGGTCCAGAACTGACTGAAGACATGTGGAACAGAGTCATAGGGTCCAGAACTGACTGAAGACATGTGGAACAGAGTCACAGGGTCCAGAACTGACTGAAGACATGTGGAACAGAGTCCCATACAGGC
This sequence comes from Dissostichus eleginoides, assembly GCA_031216635.1. Lineage (NCBI taxonomy): Eukaryota > Metazoa > Chordata > Actinopteri > Perciformes > Nototheniidae > Dissostichus > Dissostichus eleginoides. The sequence continues at coordinate 39,053,916 of CM062270.1, read as the reverse complement.
ATGGTTCCATGTACAGGGAACTGGAACTTTGATCAGGTGTTTGATGTGGGCTGGCAGGATCCTTTCTGCAGCGATAAATAAAGAAAACAAAGAAAACATTATTAATAATAGTAATGATGGTAACAACAATAATATTAGTAAACCTATAAAGCACTTACACAATTGCAAAGTGATTCTCACAACAAAAATAAAGAACAAAACAATATCAACAATAAAAACAAATATATAGGAATGTAAGAGACAAAGAAAAGTTTTTTCAGTCATTACAATGCACTGTTGGAAATGACCTTCCAAAAGTACCAAAGTGCTTTACCTGATAGAACACGTTCCACACGGAGCAGCAACCATCTGGCTGGGCCTGTTGCTGCATATCATCTCCTCCCTCTCTCTCTGGTGTTAGGTTCCAGTAGATCTCTACTGTCCAATCAAACTGAAATCCCCGAAAAATCATATTAAAAAAGTTAAAAACAATGACTTGCTTTTGGCATTGAAATGGATTAGAATCTCACCTTTTTCCTGGATGCCAGGAAGGCAGGCGTTCCCTTCAAGTCCGCAACCGGTATTAGGAGTTCAAATGCAAAGCCTGAACGACGACAAGAGCGAGAGACTTACATTTTACAATTATATTTTTAATTCATACCAGATCAGTGTGTACATAGGCCCTGTACGACATGCAGAGAACAGATCACATGCAGAGAACAGATCACATGCAGAGAACAGATCACATGCAGAGAACAGATCACATGCAGATCACATGCAGAGAACAGATCACATGCAGAGAACAGATCACATGCAGAGAACAGATCACATGCAGAGAACAGATCACATGCAGAGAACAGATCAGAGAACAGATCACATGCAGAGAACAGATCAGAGAACAGATCAAATGCAGAGAACAGATCACATGCAGAGAACAGATCACATGCAGAGAACAGATCACATGCAGAGAACAGATCACATGCAGAGAACAGATCAGAGAACAGATCACATGCAGAGAACAGATCACATGCAGAGAGCAGATCACATGCAGAGAACAGATCACATGCAGAGAACAGATCACATGCAGAGAACAGATCACATGCAGAGAACAGATCACATGCAGAGAACAGATCAGAGAACAGATCAAATGCAGAGAACAGATCACATGCAGAGAACAGATCACATGCAGAGAACAGATCACATGCAGAGAACAGATCACATGCAGAGAACAGATCAGCAGAGAACAGATCACATGCAGAGAACAGATCAGAGAACAGATCACATGCAGAGAACAGATCACATGCAGAGAACAGATCACATGCAGAGAACAGATCAGAGAACAGATCACATGCAGAGAACAGATCAGAGAACAGATCACATGCAGAGAACAGATCACATGCAGAGAACAGATCAGAGAACAGATCAAATGCAGAGAACAGATCACATGCAGAGAACAGATCAGAGAACAGATCAAATGCAGAGAACAGATCACATGCAGAGAACAGATCACATGCAGAGAACAGATCAGAGAACAGATCAAATGCAGAGAACAGATCACATGCAGAGAACAGATCAGAGAACAGATCAAATGCAGAGAACAGATCACATGCAGAGAACAGATCACATGCAGAGAGCTGATCACATGCAGAGAACAGATCACATGCAGAGAACAGATCACATGCAGAGAGCTGATCACATGCAGAGAACAGATCACATGCAGAGAACAGATCACCTGCAGAGAACAGATCACATGCAGAGAACAGATCACATGCAGAGAACAGATCACATGCAGAAGCAGATCACATGCAGAGAACAGATCACATGCAGAGAACAGATCAAATGCAGAGAACAGATCACATGCAGAGAACAGATCACATGCAGAGAACAGATCACATGCAGAGAGCAGATCAAATCCCCTGACAGACTCACACACGTTGGTGATGTCCTCATCTGATAATGTCTCATTTTTTAGCAGCAAAGTAACATTACTCAAAGTATATGTCGGACCCAACTCATTCACAGTATGTTTTGCATCTCCTCAACAATGGTCTGTATAGTTGAGTAGAAACAACCTGTCCCTACAGGTTGTTTCTACCATGGTCTGTATAGTTGAGTAGAAAAAACTGTCCCTACAGTTTCAGGTAGATTAACACACATTTGTGAGAAAAGTTAACAATGAAGCACAAAACTCCTCTTTGTATTAAGCGAGCTGCCACAGAAAGTACAGCTTAACATGCTAACCTTTGGTGAGCTACAGTAAAGCTAACTTCATGTTCAACACAAAACCTTTAACGTGCATTACATTGACGATTTGAAACACAACTTAACTGTCTCTACTTGAAAGAGAACGTTTAGTTAACTTACCCTTAAATAACTACATCATGTTTTTCAGTGGAAACACAAACTGCAGAAAACGTTAGCTGCTAACTGTTGTTAGCTAAGACAGCTAGCTCTTGAGGAAGTAACATAGCCTCATGGCAAACTTAAGGTTAAGTTAACATCAACGTAACGTTGTAAGAAAGCAAAATGAACCTTCGAGAAAGCTTTTACTCTCTCTCCTTAGTGAGCATTGTTGATTGTTCGAAACACGATCTCTCGAAGTGCTGCCCACAAATCGCCCGTTTCATCGACCCCCGGTCACCTGGTCCAGCAAAAGTCCGCCTCGTACGACGCACTTGTTTTGTCCATACGCAACATTTTATCATTTTTTGGCCACAAAAACATCCCGTAACCAGATGTTGAGGCGGCCCCAGATCCCCATACAACGTATTGCTTGCCGATTATTCTTGGCGTTATTGCTGTGCATCCTTTGTCATAATATTTGGCCCTTCAATGCATTCAAACGGGACTGAGCTCAGCTGTGTTCTGTAGAACATGAGTGGGCGTGGTCATGGTTTAACTCCAATAGATTGACTCTGCATTTTTGATCGCACTCTAGAAGCTATGAGTAATAAATACACTCCAAAATGATTAAATATCACTATTTCAGGGCAAAATAGTAATTACTCTGGAAAAAATACTCACCAATATTTCCTGTGCAGTATTAAACTGTGTACCCCTGGAGCTTTAGGGGATAGGAAACACATTGGTGTTATCAAATTTGAAACATATAATTAATAAATGGGTGAAAATCGTTCGTGTCCATAATGGGCAGCGTTAATATTTACCCACATGACAGCTCATTGTTACTTTGTAATTCTACTCCACTACAATTCAGAGGTTAACCTGGTATTTTTACTCCACTGCATTTATTTTAGTTACTTTGCAGATTCTGATTAATGATGTGAAATATAAACAACCCTTAAATCAGACTTTAGTTACACCTGAGTAAAAAGGTGATCGTCAAGTGCCAACAATCAGGCGAGATATTAGTTGGTGCTTGAGAAGACTAAACATTTATCTGCAGATCTCTATAAAGTATATTCATTACTCGTTATTCTCTAATAGTTATTTAAAGACTGTATATAATGGCTATTTTCACATCCCTTTCAAGATTTCAAGATGTTCTAAGGTTTATTGACATATCAGATACAACTACGGTGTGGTTCTGCAATGAATGAAAAACTTGGGTCACAGCTTCCTCAACACTGCATTACAAGACATCTATCAATGTGTGTATACCTCCACCATTAAACTGTCATATTCTGCACATTTCTTATACTATCTACAAACATAAGAGTATAATTCATATGTATACTATCAGTTAAAATAAGTGCTTCAACATAGGCAGGAAAGCAATATATTAGACGTTAAGTACTTTGTCAGGCTTAATATTTATCTGTAGATACCCCCCAAGCTTTTTTCTTATTTAAAAGAAGACCTTAACCTAAAGTATTCTTTAATGTTTAAATAAAGGTTAATTCGTTTGTCTGTTTTGCACGTCCTCCTATTAATATCTTTGTACATCAGGCACTAAACTGTTTTATTGTAGAGATCACTTACAGTATCTTCTTGATTTTTGATATTCTATATTTCTATCATTGACCTTCTACTTTCCCCCTATGAAAGTATGTACTCTTAATATTGTTTTCATCAAATATAACACATTAACGTGCTTTAACCACTAGGGGTTAAAAAACTGTCAAGTTTAATGTGTTAACACAACAAATTATACTTTTTATTATTAGCGTAGGACACTAATGTATGTATAACATCTGATATCTGATGATGTGTAATATTTAATGCAGCCGAACCGTGTATTACAATGCCGTGATGTGATGACTTCCAAAGAGAAAAGCAAGCACACTCGGATTTCATATCACATTAACACCATATCCCAACGTGCATCGCGGCTAAAACATCCAATCACCGAGCTTAAACCATAGCTGAGGATCTTGGGTAATCAGTTCAGTGGGTGTGTATCGCAATGATGCTTGAAATGTCCCATATAGGCCTACGTCTGTTTCCTGTTACTTTATTTTGAAATTCAGTTCCTGAGGAACGGCTAAAAAGCCCGAGATTATGGAATTAAACAAATAAATAAAAACAAGGATAATTGTGTGTTATTGTTGAGTAAATAACACTGTGTTATTGTTGAGTAAACAACAGTGTGTTATTGTTGAGTAAATAACGGTGTGTTATTGTTGAGTAAACAACAGTGTGTTATTGTTGAGTAAACAACAGTGTGTTATTGTTGAGTAAACAACAGTGTGTTATTGTTGAGTAAACAACAGTGTGTTATTTAGAAAAGAATAACAAATTAGAAGGAAAAAAAGATTTAAAAAATACAGATTTCAGTATTCTGAAGCTCTGAGCCATTTCTTTTCCTCACGGACGGCAAAAAGAGTCCGACATTATACGATTTAAAATAAAAACAATAATCGTGACTTGATATTGAGTAAGAAGATGTTTTTATGAACCACACAGCTTCCGGTCTACCAAGACCCGACCGGACAAAAAGACGCGGTGCTGGCACGAAACGTGGCGTATCATATGCACGCAAAATTGGATTTCTGCGTATCTATTCATTTCCAATGTGTAAAGTCATGTCATTTGTACGCAGACTGAAGAGAGTGGGTTGATCTGTTTATAGGACAGTTCCCCCCCCCCCACAAACCCCCAGTGGCATGTTTGGTCGACTGAGTTCATTCACTGTGTGCATCACTTCCTGTCCTCCAGAGACATCACTTCCTGTCCTCCAGAAACATCACTTCCTGTCCTCCAGAGACATCACTTCCTGTCCTCCAGAAACATCACTTCCTGTCCTCCAGAGACATCACTTCCTGTCCTCCAGAAACCTCTCATCCTGTCCAGGGCTGCAGTCAAACAATCGGCTCCTCTCGTCTATCCCTTGACCTCTGTGTGAAACGTCACAGGGTTAAGGAATAGTGGATAGGAGAATTCAAAAGGACTTAGGAGAAGAGACTGCGGTGCTTTGGAGAATCCCACTGCACTTTCACTATCAACGTGTTTATGACGTCATGAATGTGCGTCTGCTGCTGTGGGGAAACTATGGAAACTACAGTTCTCTACACAGCGGACTACAACATGGATGCAGAATAAGAACGAGGGACTCCTGTAAACTCATCTAGAGACTCTGCTCCGTGCTCTGTTGCTTTAGGCTTTATGAACGTGGACAACAGAGAAACAGATTCTTCAGGACCAAAGCTGGGATCTGAATAAAAAGGAAAGTGAACCTTATGCTCGTCACCCTCTCCCTCCGGTCCACATTAATACAGATGATCCCAATACGTATGATTGGATGAAAAGATCTGAAAATCAATACAAATGTATTTATAATAACCGTTAGTCCTTAACATCTATCACTGTGTGTATCACCATTCAGACATCTTCCCCACAGCTCAGTACAGACTGAGAGATGCTGACTTTATTTGATCCTTTCAATAAAAACTAACGTTCATATTTCTCTTTTTGATTATAATACTGATGATCGTTCAAAACAAAGCACTTTGGCAACTTACCGTTTGAAAAAGCTCAATAAGCACCGTAACTTTCATGATATCATTTCTCCATCATCATCGGTTGTTTCCGTGAACGGCCGACTGTTGTGTGACGGCAAATGCTGCGGCCGCAAGGCATTGTGGGACGGCATTTTCTCCTCTCCTTTCCTAAAGGGAGGTCCAGTGGTTCCTAAGCTAAAGGAGGTTATAAAGGAAGTTTCAAACCTCCTTTCCTATCATCTAGACTCTAAATAATTCGAACGGCTCTTCTCATGGCTGCCACTGAGGTACTTCCGGGTCATTTCACTCCGTTAGGAAGGTTTCTGAGAGAAACTGACAATTCGACTGCAGCCCTGGTTGTTTTTCTAAATGTCTGCTCTCTGTGTCTCCCCCTTCTGGCAGAGAGAGAGGGGTATTACAAAGTGTCCTCATGATCTTTATGTTGTTGTTGTTGTTGTTGTTGTTGTCGTCGTCCGGTTGAAACTAGAACCAGAGCCAACACAAAGCACAGAGACTCAGGGAGGCAGTGATCCGACATAAAACCAGGATATTTAATGTTATCTAGAGATCGATCTGTTTACCTAAACCCAGGATATGAAATCTTTATGTGTTGTTGTTGTTGTTGTCCTGCAGCTGCACACGGACATGGATCGGGGGGACGGTCGCACCAAGTATCTTCTGGAGGGCGAGGGCGTTGGCTCGGTGTTTGTGATCGACGGGAACAGCGGGAACATCCATGTGACCAAGCCTCTGGACCGCGAGGAGAAGGCTGAGTACCGCCTCCTGGCCACGGCCACGGACCGGCAGACGGGACGCGCTCTGGAGCCCTCGTCCACCTTCATCATCCGGGTCCAGGACATCAACGACAACCCCCCCGTGTTCGCCCACGGGCCCTACCTGGCCGTGGTGCCGGAGATGGCCAACATAGGTACTGCAGTGGACGTTAGAAGTACATCGAGCTAAGACCAGTTAGTCTTCAGGGCCAAGTCGAGATCTGATCCGAGGTCTAACTGTTAAAGGAGACCAGATGTAGTCGCAGGTCTTGAGGGTTTATTTAAAGACATCACAGCCTCCAAATCCTCACTTATCTATGCGGTCCACTACCGACTAAAACACACTTAGAACTGGATATAGTCAAATAAAGTACTTTTACACAATACGATAATACGATACGATAATACTTTAATGGTAAGATCAGGTCTGAAATGCTCCTTGCATCACAGCAGCTCCTTGTGTAACATCAACAGACAAACATCAAGACACATGAGAAACTAACAACAAACATGGAACATAACAGCAGGATCAGTGAGAGCTGCTCAAAGAGCCTTCAGCGTGCATCTGATCTGTAGCTCTGTGTTCACTGACAGGATCGACTGAGCACAAAGGATGCTTCAGTCTGACTTTATTGATCTCCATTAGATGGTAGCAGTTCATATTCTCTGTCAGAACATGCTTTGGGTCCAGATGATGCTGTTGGACAGCCTTATTAGGCTTATTCGGTAATTAAATATTTACCATACATACCAATACGCCTAAATGCTCTTAGACTAGCCTCTTTAGGGGCTGCAGTCTCTCAGTGTTGTCCTCCATGGAGAGCAGCAGCTGTGCTCCAATTACATTTATTCAGCTCATTATGATCCAAAAACAGCTCTAATACTGCCAGCTGAGAGACTGAACCTCAAAGCTTCATCACAGAGCAGAGACAACACATTTAAAACAAGAGTTGTGATGATTCCTCCTCTCAGACGTCAGTGATCCGTGCAGTAGTTTCCAGACGTTTCACTTGAAAACTCTTTAGGCGTCTGTGGTTCTGGTTAACAGGCGTCTGTGGTTCTGGTTAACAGGCCTCTGTGGTTCTGTTGAACAGGCGTCTGTGGTTCTGTTGAACAGGCGTCTGTGGTTCTGGTTAACAGGCGTCTGTGGTTCTGTTGAACAGGCGTCTGTGGTTCTGTTGAACAGGCGTCTGTGGTTCTGGTTAACAGGCGTCTGTGGTTCTGTTGAACAGGCGTCTGTGGTTCTGTTGAACAGGCGTCTGTGGTTCTGTTGAACAGGCGTCTGTGCAGCAGAAATGTCAGAGGATTTAAAGGAAATCAATGCAATAATATTTGATATTGAAGTCTGGACTGATCATCTCTAATGTCACAGCTGGCGGGACTGAAATAACATGACATACAAGGTAACACAATAACTGTAAAACATATTAATAAAGTAATGAATCATACTCATTGACTTGTCAATACAAACAGGAGCTGAGAGGATGTTTCAACAGAGACTCATCTGCTGGGAAAGGAATTCATATGAAAGCAGATGCAGATTAATCTTCAGTCAAAAACTGAAGCTGTTAATCTGCGTAGGGTTGCAGATATGTATATATATCCTTTATTTAACCAGGTAAACATTGTGTGTCTCCCCCTTCAGGCAGAGAGAGATATTACAATCTGTCCACATGATCTTGATGTGTTGTTGTTGTTGTTGTTGTCGTCCTGTTGAAACTAGAACCAGAGCCAACACAAAGCACAGAGACTCAGGGAGTCCCACCTAAAAGCAGGATATTGAATGTTTTCTAGAGATGGATCCGTTTACCTAAATTGTGCCAGTTTTTAATGTTTTATAATAGTTTCTTTTATTTTGCATATTGACTGGTTAATGTGCCATTTCATTTAATCTGTGTTTTGCAGCTGTTTTCCTCTTTCTGTATTGTTTTGTGTTCATTTGTGGTAACTTTGTTCATTCTGCCCTCTTGGCCAGGTCGCTCTGGAAAAGAGATTTTAATATCAATGACACTTTTTCCTGGTTGAATAAAGGATAGATATAAAAGCAGGATATTGAATGTAATCTAGAGATGGATCTGTTTACCTAAACCCAGGATATTGAATGTAATCTAGAGATGTGTCCCCCCAGCAGAGATGATCCTGTAATCCTGCATAAGCCCTCGATGCTCTGCAGAGAAATGTATAGATGTAGTGTGACTCTAAGCAGCTTTCAGCACTTTAACCTGTCTCCTCTCAGGGACGTCTATAATCACGGTGACGGCGCGCGACGCTGACGACCCGGCGTACGGGAACAGCGCCCGGCTCGTCTACTCCCTCACTCAGGGACAGGACTTCTTCTCCGTGGACCCTCAGACCGGTCAGTCAACCAATCAGGAGAGACTGATGACATCACAGAACACACAGAATCAGAGTCAGAACCAGAATCAGTATCAGAATCAGAGTAAATACACTAAATACACATCCTGCAACAGTTCTGAGGATTTAGCAGCCAGGTATATATTTCACAGTTATTAACGGCATACATATATTGTTGGTTGGTATTTAACAACAAGGGGTGTTAGAGTCTGTGTTGTTGTTGTGTGTGTGTGTGTGTGTGTGTGTGTGTGTGTGTGTGGGGGGGGGGTCTACTAGGGGCCGTGGTGGTTATATAGTCTGACCGCTGCAGGTAGGATATATATATTTATTTATTTATTGCGGGTAAACACAGATGAACGTAATGATGTTTGGCGATTAGACCGCGTTGAGCTGGAATATCACTGATTGAGAGGAGAGAGCTGGGAATATGTGAATGAATGACTGAAGACGGTCTTCCTGGTTGAATTTACACTAAACGTCGTTAATCCCAGAGTCAGATTACACATCATATGCTGGGATGAGCGCCATAAATGTATGTGTGCCTGATCTCTGCATGGTGTTGACTTCCTGTCCGTCTGTTAACCTCTTCCCCTCGCTCCCCCGATCCTCCCTAGCAGCAGTGGGTTATCCAGTATTAACAACCTGTGAAAAGTCCAAACTAACCAATCAGAATTGAGTATTCCCCTAAACC
>CM062270.1:39031718-39039218 GCA_031216635.1 Dissostichus eleginoides | reverse complement strand
TAGATTATATGTATAGTCCGGACTTTTCCCAAAATTCTCAAAATCCAGACTTTTTCCCAACATCTCAAATGTCTGACTTTTTCCCCAAAATTCTGACTTTTTCTGAAAATCAAAAAAATCTGATTTTCAGAATTCTGACTTTTTAGAATTAAAATATATGTGACCCCCCAGCTGCTGGACTACGAGAGCTGTAACTCGTACACCTTCTCAGTGGAGGTGAGCAACCCCCTGCTGGACCCCCGGTTCCTGAGGAGGGGCCCCTTTAAGGACCAGGCCACGGTGAGGGTCTCGGTGCTGAACGCTGACGAACCCCCCCGCTTCTCTCAGAGCCGGTACCACCTGGACGTGTCAGAGAACTGCCCCCCGTGTGCTCCGTGGGCCGGGTCAGCGCCACGGACCCCGACACCGGCCAGAGCTCCAACATCAGGTCTAAAGCATTTATTACATTATTACATGGCTTAGTTGAATACTCGATTCTGATTGGTCAATTCAGAACACGTGACACGTTGTTAATCCAGAACAGACAGACCGCTGTCAAGGATTTATTGACCGTTGTTAAGGACGCTCACATCTGCACAAAGAAGTCCGTTCGATTGGACAAGAGCGACAAGAAAACAGCGGAGAAGTAACGGGCAGAAACCCTCCTTTTTACGCAGCGGTCCAGACACAGACATCAAACGGCAAAACATATTCAGTTGCCAGTTGTCTGGTGAGGTCTGATCTTATAGACTGTCTGGTGAGGGTCTTGATCTTATAGACTGTCTGGTGAGGGTCTTGTATAGACTGTCTGGTGAGGGACTTGATCTATAGACTGTCTGGTGAGGGTCTTGATCTTATAGACTGTCTGGTGAGGACTTGATCTTATAGACTGTCTGGTTAGGGACTGATCTTATAGACTGTCTGGTGAGGGACTTGATCTTATAGACTGTCTGGTGAGGGACTTGATCTTATAGACTGTCTGGTGAGGGACTTGATCTTATAGACTGTCTGGTGAGGGTCTGATCTTATAGACTGTCTGGTGAGGGACTTGATCTATAGACTGTCTGGTGAGGGACTTGATCTTATAGACTGTCTGGTGAGGGACTTGATCTTATAGACTGTCTGGTGAGGGACTTGATCTTATAGACTGTCTGGTGACGGACTTGATCTTATAGACTGTCTGGTGAGGGACTTGATCTTATAGACTGTCTGGTGACGGACTTGATCTCATAGACTGTCTGGTGAGGGACTTGATCTTATAGACTGTCTGGTGAGGGACTTGATCTTATAGACTGTCTGGTGAGGGACTTGATCTTATAGACTGTCTGGTGAGGGACTTGATCTTATAGACTGTCTGGTGAGGGACTTGATCTATAGACTGTCTGGTGAGGGACTTGATCTTATAGACTGTCTGGTGAGGGACTTGATCTTATAGACTGTCTGGTGAGGGACTTGATCTTATAGACTGTCTGGTGAGGGACTTGATCTTATAGACTTGTGATGGACTGAATATTATTAATATAATATTCTGCCCTTCCTGCAGGTTCTCCATCGACCCTCAGTCCGACCCGGAGGCTCTGTTCAGGATCTCCTCAGACTCGGGCTTCATCAGCACGGTGATGGAGCTGGACCGCGAGCAGGAGCAGTGGCACAACATCACCGTCATCGCCACGCAACGCGGTACGGACTCACCTTTCACCCTGAGCGCCGCCTAAAGGCTGAAACCACCAGACTCAGAGACAGTTTCCTCCCACAGGCCATAAGACTGCTAAACACCCGGGCTCTGTGAAGTGCCCCGATAAACATTCCTGTTGTCAATCTACTAATTTATATAAATAGCTATCACCGCAATAAACCATAATTAATGTACATTATTTAATTATATTCTGTTCTTGTACATATGATATTCTATTTACATGTATATAGACTTCTTGCACTCCTTTTTATTTTTGTATTTTATTATATATGTTGCATTGTTGGAGGAGCTCAGGGACCTCATTTATAAACGTTGCGTACGCTCAAAAGATGGCGTACGCCAGTTTCTAAGCAGTCGATTATAAAAAACAAACTTGACGGGAGAATAAAACGTTACCTCTCATTTATCATTTATGAAGAATTACTTTGCAAAACTTGATTCAAGCCAATCTTAAAATGATGAAACAAACGCCCGTTTGAGACTCCTGTTGGGTTTAAGCACCCTTCAGAAACAGGTTACTTTACTCCTCAGCGATCACAAAAACATAACTTGGAGAAATAAATAAATACGGAAACGTTATTGATCACCCCTCGATGATGTTCTCTTGTTAAGAAATGTATTCTCATAAATGATGCGGTAAACAGGAGGACATTATTACTTTAAACTGACGCATGGTTTTTTATACTATCATGTTTAATCATGTGTTATGCCGTTTGCTAAGACTTGAGAAGTCGCTCGTAAAACACAGGAGGTATGGAAACTAAGAACACCATATGTGGTCAATTGTACAGCTGATATAACACAACACATTAGTTTTATTTCCTTTAACTGGTGGATATAGAGTTGCTGCGGGAGGGGGTGGGGGGGTGGGTAGTTGAGATGCACAGGCTCCAGTGGAGACGCTGCGCACAGCTGATCGACAGCTGGAACACAAACCACGAAGATAATTCAGATCCAGTCGTCATGACTCCACTCCGGAGGGATCCCCCATCATTTCTTACAGTTTCTCATCAAGGGGGGGGTCTCCTGTCCCCGGTACAAACACACTGCCTGAGGAAGGCTATGTGTATTTCTTTTGTCATTAACTTTTTTCGGACCACTTATTTATTTATTTTGGTGACGATCTGACCTCCATGCTGCTGCTCTGGCTCAGACTGCATCCTCCATGCTGCTGCTCTGGTTCAGACTGCATCCTCCATGCTGCTGCTCTGGCTCAGACTGCATCCTCCATGCTGCTACTCTGGCTCAAACTGCATCCTCCATGCTGCTGCTCTGGTTCAAACTGCATCCTCCATGCTGCTGCTCTGGTTCAAACTGCATCCTCCAGCTGCTGCTCTGGCTCAAACTGCATCCTCCATGCTGCTGCTCTGGCTCAAACTGCATCCTCCATGCTGCTGCTCTGTTCAACTGCATCTCCATGCTGCTGCTCTGGCTCAAACGGCATCCTCCATGCTGCTACTCTGGTTCAAACTGCATCCTCCATGCTGCTACCCTGGCTCAAACTGCATCCTCCATGCTGCTACTGGCTCAGCCAGACTGCATCCTCCATGCTGCTACTCTGGCTCAAAACTGCATCCTCCATGCTGATGCTCGGTTCAAACTGCATCCTCCATGCTGCTACTCTGGCTCAAACTGCATCCTCCATGCTGCTGCTCTGGCTCAAACTGCATCCTCCATGCTGCTGCTCTGGTTCAAACTGCATCCTCCATGCTGCTGCTCTGGCTCAAACTGCATCCTCCATGCTGACTCTGGCTCAAACTGCATCCTCCATGCTGCTACTCTGGTTCAAACTGCATCCTCCATGCTGCTACTCTGGTCAAACTGCATCCTCCATGCTGCTGCTCTGGTTCAAACTGCATCCTCCATGCTGCTGTCTGGTTCAAACTGCATCCTCCATGCTGCTGCTCTGGCTCAAACTGCATCCTCCATGCTGCTGCTCTGGCTCAAACTGCATCCTCCATGCTGCTACTCTGGTTCAAACTGCATCCTCCATGCTGCTGCTCTGGCTCAAACTGCATCCTCCATGCTGCTACTCTGGCTCAAACTGCATCCTCCATGCTGCTGCTCTGGCTCAAACTGCATCCTCCATGCTGCTGCTCTGCTCAAACTGCATCCTCCATGCTGCTGCTCTGGCTCAAACTGCATCCTCCATGCTGCTACTCTGGTTCAGACTGCATCCTCCATGCTGCTACTCTGGCTCAAACTGCATCCTCCATGCTGCTGCTCTGGTTCAAACTGCATCCTCCATGCTGCTGCTCTGGTTCAAACTGCATCCTCCATGCTGCTACTCTGGTTCAAACTGCATCCTCCATGCTGCTGCTCTGGTTCAAACTGCATCCTCCATGCTGCTGCTCTGGCTCAAACTGCATCCTCCATGCTGCTGCTCTGGTTCAAACTGCATCCTCCATGCTGCTGCTCTGGTCAAACTGCATCCTCCATGCTGCTCTGGTTCAAACTGCATCCTCCATGCTGCTACTCTGGTTCAAACTGCATCCTCCATGCTGACTCTGGTTCAAACTGCATCCTCCATGCTGCTGCTCTGGTTCAAAACTGCATCCTCCATGCTGCTGCTCTGGTTCAAACTGCATCCTCCATGCTGCTGCTCTGGCTTCAAACTGCATCCTCCATGCTGCTGCTCTGGTTCAAACTGCATCCTCCATGCTGCTGCTCTGGTCAAACTGCATCCTCCATGCTGCTACTCTGGCTCAAACTGCATCCTCCATGCTGCTGCTCTGGCTCAAACTGCATCCTCCATGCTGCTACTCTGGTTCAAACTGCATCCTCCATGCTGCTACTCTGGTTCAAACTGCATCCTCCATGCTGCTACTCTGGCTCAAACTGCATCCTCCATGCTGCTGCTCTGGTTCAAACTGCATCCTCCATGCTGCTACTCTGGTTCAAACTGCATCCTCCATGCTGCTGCTCTGGCTCAAACTGCATCCTCCATGCTGCTGCTCTGGCTCAAACTGCATCCAAACAATGTGATTTATCTCACCTCCCCAAAATAACCAAAATCTGACACGGTGTGAAACGTCTTTTTTAGCCGTTCTATCGTCATTTCCTGCGATCTTCTTCATGCAGTCAGTCAAAATGAATATTAATACGGGGCGTTTCTTTGACTATTTAAAGGCAAATATGGGCGTTACGTGAAGCCCGCGAAAGCTGCGCCGCATTTCGAGTTGATGGTGATTTATAAAGGGAAACCGGCGTAGGACGTGCGTACGCAGTGTTTTATAAATCAGAATATTTGTGTGCGTATTTATTTGCTTTGTCCTACGTAAGCAACCTTCCCACGTGAATCCTACGCAAAGCTTTATAAATGAGGCCCCAGATCAGAAGAGTTTAATTTCTACACTGTAGCTTTGTGCATATGACAATAAAACCTTTGAATCTTTGAATCTCAGCCTGCCGTACGATGATGATTTAAAGCCCTCTTCCTCCTCTTCCTCCTCTTCCTCCTCTTCCTCCTCCTCTTCCTCTTCTTCCTCTTCCTCCAGACAATCCCAACCTGGTGTCCCGGGTCGTGGTGGCCATAGAGACTCTGGACCAGAACGACAACGCTCCGGTTCTGGACCGCCTGTACTCCACCTCCGTCTGCGACTCCAGCCCCCCCGGACAGGTCCGATCCTCCTGTTAGATCTGATGTCACTGATTCACTTCTGATCCGGTCTCTAGCTCTCAAGGATTCAAGGCTTTTATTGTCATGTGTACAGCAGCTACAGTGTAGATATGACAATGAAGATCTGAGGTCACAGGCTCCTCCAGCAGAGCAACACAATAACACAGATACAATAGTGCAAGTAAATAAAATAAAATACAATATCCCTTTCATGCATGAACTATGAAAGCCTCAGTCAGGAAGTGTTTGTATTGCTCTTGGGGCACGACAAACAAGATTTTAACTTTAGTTTCTTTTTATCTAGTTTTTTCAAATTTAGAAAAAAAATGTTTTATATGTCCACTCAGGTGTGAGTGACAGTATGCGTTACAGTTTGAATCAAACCATCTTGGTTTAGAGAAATGTATCATGCACTTACACTGACTCTCCACTGAGTGGCAGTGTATGGGATGATGCAATAGGGTCCTATGTAGTGGCTAATGTGCAACTATGCCATCAAAACCCATGCATATACAAGAAAACACCTGTTGAAAAGCTGTCCACTGTAGTAGCCTCTATGTGTGAATAGAATAGAAATAGTGCAGAATGGTCTCTATACAAGTCATTGGAATATTGATATGAGATGCAAACAGATGAATGTTATGGATGTTCTTTAAAAAGGTCAGGTGTTTAACAGTCTTATGGCCTGTGGGATGAAACTCTCTCGCCCTGCAGGTGGATGTTTATTTTCTTCCTCATTTTGGACGTGATCAGATTCTGTTGTTGAAACTCAAGGAGCTAAAGCGATGGCCGATAGTACATGAAGATACTTCTCTGTTTCCCTCTCCTGTAATCAGCTATGCAGCATTCAAACAGAGCCTTCGTGTTGTTCTAACTCATATTGAGAGGCTTTATTGGAATATGCACAATAGTCCAAGCGTAGTCCTCCAACAATACAACGTGCAGTATACTTCATTATTCATTAAGTACCATACATGAAATACATTCATCTCAGAAGAGATGATCTAAATCAGATTCAGATACTAGCTCATTCCCATCTGCAGTCCCCGTACACACACCTGTACACACACACCTGTACACACACACCTGTACACACACACCTGTACACACACACCTGTACACACACCCGTACACACACACCTGTACACACACACCCGTACACACACACCTGTACACACACCTGTACACACACCCGTACACACACACCTGTACACACACACCCGTACACACACACCTGTACACACACACCTGTACACACACACCCGTACACACACACCTGTACACACACACCTGTACACACACACACACACCCGTACACACACACCCGTACACACACACCTGTACACACACACCTGTACACACACACACACCCGTACACACACACCCGTACACACACACCTGTACACACACACCTGTACACACACGCCCGTACACACACACCTGTACACACACACACACACCCGTACACACACACCCGTACACACACACCTGTACACACACACCTGTACACACACACACACCTATACACACACACCCGTACACACACCTGTACACACACACACACCTGTACACACACACCCGTACACACACACCTGTACACAAACACACCCGTACACACACACCTGTAAACACACACCTGTACACACACACCGTACACACACACCTGTACACACACACCTGTACACACCACACACACACACACCTGTACACACACACCCGTACACACACACCTGTACACACACCTGTACACACACACACACCTGTACACACACACCCGTACACACACACCTGTACACACACACACACACCTGTACACACACACCCGTACACACACACCTGTACACAAACACACCCGTACACACACACACTGTAAACACACACCTGTACACACACACCCGTACACACACACCCGTACACCACACCTGTACCACACACCTGTACACACACACACACCTGTACACACACACCTGTACACACACACACACCTGTACACACACACCCGTACACACACACCTGTACACAAACACACCCGTACACACACACACCTGTAAACACACACCTGTACACACACACCCGTACACACACACCTGTACACACACACCTGTACACACACACACACACACACCTGTACACACACACACCTGTACACACACACCTGTACACACACACCTGCACACACACACCTGTACACACACAGCCACCAGAA
>CM062270.1:38996718-39026718 GCA_031216635.1 Dissostichus eleginoides | reverse complement strand
GACTTTGTGTGTGGCCCCCTTCAGATATTAAACCATAACGTGTGTGTCTGACTTTGTGCCCCCCCCCCCCCACGCAGATGGTACACTCAGCCGAACCCTGCGAGGTCCCGGACGTACAGCTGGTCCCGCCCCCCCCGACCCAGCCTGCCCCCCGCCCAGAGGCCCGGCTCGGCCCCCATTTACGGCCGGCTCTGCCTCGGCCTCCACACCCTGCCAGTCCTCAGGGACCACCCGGGGGGGGGGGCGCTGGAGGGGGGGATCCCACAGCTGATCTCCGGGCTCAGCGGGGGCTTCCCGGGGGTCCAGAACCAGAGACCCTTCCAGTCCCTGATCTCTCCTGGGGGGGGCCTGGCTGGTTATGGATCAGAGAGGCTGCTGCAGAAGATCCCCGACATACTAGAGGGGGGGGGGGCTGCTGACTTTCAAGAGGAGCAGGAGCACACAAAGGTCAGAACATACTGAAGATGTGCAGAAATGATATGAAGCAGAGAGAGGCCAAACAGATCAGAGTCAAGTTCTTACTGTTTCCCAGAGGATGTGGTGTTTCTGTTGGTCCCTGAAGGCATCATCTCCCTGGTTCTGTTGGTCCCTGAAGGCAGCATCTCCTGGTCCAATGAGTTTTCATTTAGACACTTCATTCTCCTCAGCTTGAATTCACCACAGGGCATATTTCAGGATAAAAACCACATTGAGAAAGGAAGTATCTGGAGCACGCAGAGGTCAGAGTTCATACAAACAGATAGAATATGCAAAGAGCAAAGAAAGGCCATAAGGATTAGAGGCATGTGAATAATAATGTTTCCAAATATGCCTCTGATTCACCAGACCAAGATGCTAAATATAAACTTACAGAATAAGTCCTGAAATTCCTACAAACAGATGAAAACAGTAAAGACATCAACATGCAGAACAACCCTTACGAAGAATGGAAACATAAGAGTTGATGCTTAATGTGAACATGCAGAATGAGCTGTGACTGGTCGACCTTTTAGAAACCCAAAATAAACTGATGCAATGGGGAAAATATTTACAAAACTGAAATAAGTTTGTCCTCTCTGAGCCTCCGTACTTCTCTCCCTGCTCGTCTCTGACTCACCAAACAGTCGCCCAACCCAAGAAGCAGAATGTGATACAATGTGCTAACGCAGAGAAACATAAAACATGTATTGATAGATGCAAAACCAACCTCTTGATGCTTAATGTAAACACCTCTGCAGAATACATTTTAAGAATCAACATTTCTAAAGAAAATATGAAACAGGTCATAAAATCCACCGGGAAAAGCTCTGCCACCTCAGAAACTGTGTTCTTTAAAGAAACCCCAAACATCTCAAATCTAAACCTCTGAATAAGTTTGTCCTCTCTGAGCCTCCGTACTGTCCTCCCTGTATCTGACCCCCCCCTCTCTTGTTTACAGATTAATCCAGCAGAGTTTCCCCCCCCCTCCACTGTGACCCTCTGCAGCCTCATGGACTCCCTAAGCTCCGCCTCCTCTCAGCGGGGGGGCCGGCGGGGGTCCAATCAGACTCAGATCAGCACCGACTCCTCCATCCGCTCGGAGCCCCCCCCCTCTGCCCCCCAGCTGCAAAACGACTCCTACAGCATCGTGGGGTCGCTCAGCGCCAGCCGGGGGGGGGCCTCTCTGGGGGGGGGGCAGGCAGTGGGAGCGACGCTACTGAGCATGTGCAGACCGAGGAAGGACCTCCTTCCACCTTCACCTGGGGAGGGAACGCCCCCCCCGCGGCCCCTCCCCATGGAGGAGCTCCTGAACATCCGGTTGGACCAGCTGACATGCGACCCCTCGCTGCCCCCCTTCGACTCCCTGCAGACCTATCAGTTCGAGGGGCGGGACTCCAGAGCCGAGAGCCTCAGCTCATTGGACAGCGACGGGGGGAATGGGGGGGCGGCGGGGGAGGGGGGGGGAGGCATGGAGGAGCTGAACCAAAAGTTTCAGAGGCTGGTGGAAATCATCCGGGAGAGAGAGGGGGAGACGGGGGGTGAGACGGGGGTTGAGAGAGAGTTTGAGACGGGGGGTGAGACGGGGGGTGAGACGGGGGGTGAGACGGCTCAGAAACTGAGTGAGGAGAAGGAGCCGCAGAGATGGGACTTCTAGAAACTCTCAGTGCTGCAGATCTACCGGGACATCTTTCAAGAGAGGGTACAAGGACTGAAACAAGACACTCTTAGAGGACACTCTTTGAGGTGACTCTTAGAGCACACTCTTAGAGCACACTCTTAGAGGACACTCTTAGAGGACACTCTCTGAGGACACTCTCTGAGGACACTCTTTGAGGACACCCTTAGAGGACACTCTCTGAGGACACTCTCTGAGGTCACTCTAAGAGGTCATCTTTTTTCTCCAGATGACCACCACTGATGGCTCTGAAATATCATTATTTTCCCCAAGCCATACAATGAAAAGGATCTGCATCCATATAAACTGTTCACAGTCCAACAGTTTTCACCCCCACTGTGTTTGCATATGGATCTGTCACTCTTCACACTACAGTCATTAATAATGCACTCGGCTCCCACAGCTCACGTTATGAAAAATTCACTTTTTGAAATATGTATTCTGAGCCCTGAAAGCTGCATTGTTAGAAAATGGGCCTCGTGAAATATAGATCTGAACCGTGATATTTAATACTGATAGTTTAATAGGGCCACGCTTCTTACTATAGTCCTGCAGAGACTCCAGGAAGTAGTCAGCACCACAGCAGCTCACTATGCAACATGGTCCCTGTCTAAAACTGTTTTCTGATGAAGAGTAAATGATATGCACATGTAGTCAGTCCCTTCAGTTGCTGCTCATGAGAGGAAAGTTTTTTGGGGAAGGGTGGGGGAAATGACGGTGGCCGTCAGGTGCCAACGCGCTACAACGTCCTGAAACTATTCCATCTGCAGCTTTAGAAAGGATGCAGATATAAAAACCCAAATGTTCCTCATGAGGAAACATCTTCAGAACAACACGTGCAGCGTTTAGAAAACATTCAGCAACTTGAGGAGACATGGCAGCGTTTACTGAAAGCTGCAGAAACCAAACGCAGCAGATACAAAACGCTGAAGAAGCTCAAAACACAACGGAGACCAGGGGACACTAAAGACTGACGCACACAGCTGGGAGACCAGGGGACACTAAAGAGTGACACACACAGCTGGGAGACCAGGGGACACTAAAGAGTGACGCACACAGCTGGGAGACCAGGGGACACTAAAAATTGACGCACACAGCTAGGAGACCAGGGGACACTAAAGAGTGACACACACAGCTGGAGACAAGGGGACACAAGAGAGTGACGCACACAGCTGGGAGACCAGGGGACAATAAAGAGTGACGCACACAACGGAGACCAGGGGACACTAAAGAGTGATGCACACAGCTGGATACCAGGGGACACTAAAGAGTGACGCATACATTTGGGAGACCAGGGGACACTAAAGAGTGACGCACACAATGGACACCAGGGGACACTAAAGAGTGAGGCACACAGCTGGAGACCAGGGGACACTAAAGAGTGACGCACACAGCTGGGAGACCAGGGGACACTAAAGAGTGACACACACAGCTGGGAGACCAGGGGACACTAAAGAGTGACGCATACATTTGGGAGACCAGGGGACACTAAAGAGTGACACACACAGCTGGGAGACCGCGGTTGCGGTCGAATAGTCCATTTAGCTCAGGAACCTTCCTAACGGAGTGAAATGACCCGGCCGGAAGTACGTCAGTGGCAGCCATGATAAGTGCCGTTCCAATTCTCTAAATCAGCGGTTTTTCAAAGTGTGAGGCGCGCCTCCCCTGGGGGGCGCCAGAGAGCTTCAGGGGAGGCGCAGCGTGAGAAAAAAAAGAACGAGAAAAAGATGAGTAAAGTGACACTTGCACACTTTTGGCTGTCTGTGGAGACCGAGTTCCACCACCTCGCCAAAAAGGCTGTAAAAGTGCTCATTCCCTTCACCTCCACCTACCTGTGTGAGTGCTCATTCCCTTCACCTCCACCTCCCTGTGTGAGTGCTCATTCCCTTCACCTCCACCCACCTGTGTGAGTGCTCATTCCCTTCACCTCCACCCACCTGTGTGAGTGCTCATTCCCTCCACCTCCACCTCCCTGTGTGAGTGCTCATTCCCTTCACCTCCACCTACCTGTGTGAGTGCTCATTCCCTTCACCTCCACCTCCCTGTGTGAGTGCTCATTCCCTTCACCTCCACCCACCTGTGTGAGTGCTCATTCCCTCCACCTCCACCTCCCTGTGTGAGTGCTCATTCCCTTCACCTCCACCTACCTGTGTGAGTGCTCATTCCCTTCACCTCCACCTCCCTGTGTGAGTGCTCATTCCCTTCACCTCCACCCACCTGTGTGAGTGCTCATTCCCTTCACCTGCACCTCCCTGTGTGAGTGCCCATTCCCTTCACCTCCACCTCCCTGTGTGAGTGCTCATTCCCTTCACCTCCACCCACCTGTGTGAGTGCTCATTCCCTTCACCTGCACCTCCCTGTGTGAGTGCCCATTCCCTTCACCTCCACCCACCTGTGTGAGTGCTCATTCCCTTCACCTCCACCCACCTGTGTGAGTGCTCATTCCCTCCACCTCCACCCACCTGTGTGAGTGCTCATTCCCTTCACCTCCACCCACCTGTGTGAGTGCTCATTCCCTTCACCTCCACCTACCTGTGTGAGTGCTCATTCCCTTCACCTCCACCTACCTGTGTGAGTGCTCATTCCCTTCCCCTCCACCTACCTGTGTGAGTGCTCATTCCCTCCACCTCCACCCACCTGTGTGAGTGCTCATTCCCTTCACCTCCACCTACCTGTGTGAGTGCTCATTCCCTTCACCTCCACCTCCCTGTGTGAGTGCTCATTCCCTTCACCTACCTGTGTGAGTGCTCATTCCCTTCACCTCCACCCACCTGTGTGAGTGCTCATTCCCTTCACCTCCACCTCCCTGTGTGAGTGCTCATTCCCTTCACCTCCACCTCCCTGTGTGAGTGCTCATTCCCTTCACCTCCACCTACCTGTGTGAGTGCTCATTCCCTTCACCTCCACCTACCTGTGTGAGTGCGGGTTTTCCGCTTTGACTTTGATCAAAAGCAAGTGCCGGTCAAGGCTGCAGCCAGAGGATGATCTGCGTTTATTCCTGTGCGCATCAAAGACGCAGACTCATTGTTCCCACTAAAGTAGGGGTGAGTGTAATAAGGAGGCAAAGTTGACGTTCAGTGTGTTGCCGGGAGCAGATAAGGATTTATCCACGATGTTGAAAATGTTAAAAATGTTTAAAAAATATGTGTTGAGAACACGGCGTGCGAAAATATACGGGTCGTGCTGCAGCTAGATTTGCCCGTCCTCTGTAAGAAGGTGTCGGCGACTGACATGCAAGGAAGAACGGCTGTCCACAGGCTGTTCCAACTTTAACAACTGTATTAACTTCCAGGGTAGTGAATTGAACATGAAATTGTAATTGGGTGTGTGGTATATTTTCATGCACGCACACGCATGTTCCACAACACACAAACTGAACAACACTCAATTGTCTGATCGCTACCAGTGTCCTTGCGATCTTGTTATAACAACAAGTGCACGTTACTGATGCAATATGGTTGAGACCATTCGGGCTTATTCTAGAGGGGTGCAAGGAATAGTCCAAGTAGTGGGGGAGTTTTATACAATATGTTTAAAACATAAAGATAAAAAGGTTTTAAAAAGTTATTGTTTAATGTTTTAAGGAGGTGACGCTACTCAGCCAATCAAATCGGTGCAGTCAGTGAGTCAGCACAATAGATTCAAACACACACACAGAGACGAGACAAGAGGAGAGAAACAGTCAGTGAGTCAGCACGATAGATTCAAACACACACAGAGAGACGAGACATGAGGAGAGAAACAGTCAGTGAGTCAGCACGATAGATTCAAACACACACAGAGAGACGAGACAAGAGGAGAGAAACAGTCAGTGAGTCAGCACGATAGATTCAAACACACACAGAGAGACGAGACAAGAGGAGAAGACAGTCAGTGAGTCAGCACGATAGATTCAAACACACACAGAGAGACGAGACAAGAGGAGAGAAACAGTCAGTGAGTCAGCACGATAGATTCAAACACACACAGAGAGACGAGACAAGAGGGAGAGAACAGTCAGTGAGTCAGCACGATAGATTCAAACACACACAGAGACGAGACAAGAGGAGAAAACAGTCAGTGAGTCAGCACGATAGATTCAAACACACACACAGAGACGAGACATTAGGAGAGAAACAGTCAGTGAGTCAGCACGATAGATTCAAACACACACAGAGAGAGACATGAGGAGAGAAACAGTCAGTGAGTCAGCACGATAGATTCAAACACACACAGAGACGAGACAAGAGGAGAGAAACAGTCAGTGAGTCAGCACAATAGATTCAAACACACACAGAGACGAGACAAGAGGAGAGAGACAGTCAGTGAGTCAGCACGATAGATTCAAACACACACAGAGAAGAGACATGAGGAGAGAAACAGTCAGTGAGTCAGCACGATAGATTCAAACACACACAGAGACGAGACAAGAGGAGAGAAACAGTCAGTGAGTCAGCACGATAGATTCAAACACACACAGAGACGAGACAGAGGAGAGAGACAGTCAGTGAGTCAGCACGATAGATTCAAACACACAGAGAGACGAGACAAGAGGAGAGAAACAGTCAGTGAGTCAGCACGATAGATTCAAACACACACAGAGACGAGACAAGAGGAGAGAAACAGTCAGTGAGTCAGCACGATAGATTCAAACACACACAGAGACGGACATGAGGAGAGAAACAGTCAGTGAGTCAGCACGATAGATTCAAACACACACAGAGAGACGAGACAAGAGGAGAGAAACAGTCAGTGAGTCAGCACGATAGATTCAAACACACACAGAGACGAGACATGAGGAGAGAAACAGTCAGTGAGTCAGCACGATAGATTCAAACACACACAGAGAGACGAGACAAGAGAGAAACAGTCAGTGAGTCAGCACGATAGATTCAAACACACACAGAGAGACGAGACAAGAGGAGAGAAACAGTCAGTGAGTCAGCATGATAGATTCAAACACACACAGAGAGACGAGACATGAGGAGAGAAACAGTCAGTGAGTCAGCACGATAGATTCAAACACACACAGAGAGACGAGACAAGAGGGGAGAAACAGTCAGTGAGTCAGCACGATAGATTCAAACACACACACACAGAGACGAGACATGAGGAGAGAAACAGTCAGTGAGTCAGCACGATAGATTCAAACACACACAGAGAGACGAGACAAGAGGGGAGAAACAGTCAGTGAGTCAGCACGATAGATTCAAACACACACACAGAGACGAGACATGAGGAGAGAAACAGTCAGTGAGTCAGCACGATAGATTCAAACACACACAGAGACGAGACAAGAGGAGAGAAACAGTCGGAGTCATTTCAAATGGCGGAAGGTAGACAGCGAAAACAGAACATTTAATGACATGTTTTCTTACTGGACCTCTTTGAAATGCAATTGAAGACCCCCGCATTTTAGCAACAACAACAATAATAATAATAATAGCAATAATAATTGGGAGGGGGGGGCACGGCTGTTCTTATGTTCTCTGAGGGGAGGCTCACCCTCCCACACTTTGAAAACCCCTGCTCTAGATCATAGGAAAGGAGGTTTCAAACTTCCTTTATAACCTCCTTTAGCTTAGGAACCACTGGACCTTCCTTTAGGAAAGGAGAGGAGAAAGTGCCGCCCCACAATGCCTTGCGGCCGCAGCATTTGCCGTCACACAACAGTCGGCCGTTCACGGAAACAACCGATGATGATGGAGAAATGATATCATGAAAGTTACGGTGCTTATTGAGCTTTTTCAAACGGTAAGTTGCCAAAGTGCTTTGTTTTGAACGATCATCAGTATTATAATCAAAAAGAGAAATATGAACGTTAGTTTTTACTGAAAGGATCAAATAAAGTCAGCATGTCTCAGTCTGTACTGAGCTGTGGGGAAGATGTCTGAATGGTGATACACACAGTGATAGATGTTAAGGACTAACGGTTATTATAAATACATTTGTATTGATTTTCAGATCTTTTCATCCAATCATACGTATTGGGATCATCTGTATTAATGTGGACCGGAGGGAGAGGGAGACGAGCATAAGGTTCACTTTCCTTTTTATTCAGATCCCAGCTTTGGTCCTGAAGAACATTTCTCTGTTGTCCACGTTCATAAAGCTTAAAGCAACAGAGCACGGAGCAGAGTCTCTAGATGAGTTTACAGGAGTCCCTCGTTCTTATTCTACATCCATGTTGTAGTCCGCTGTATAGAGAACTGTAGTTTCCATAGTTTCCCCACAGCAGCAGACGCACATTCATGACGTCTGCTGGCGCATCATAAACACGTCGGATAGTGAAAGTCAATCAATCAATCAATGTTTATTTATATAGCCCAATATCACAAATGTTACATTTGTCTCAGTGGACTTCACAGTTTGTACAGAATATCAGTAGACAATACGACCCCCTCTGTCCTGAGACCCTCACATCGTACAAGGAAACACTTCCAGAGAAACCCCACAGTTTAAAGGGGAACATGGGAGAAACCTCAGGGAGAGCAACAGAGGAGGGATCCCTCTCCCAGGACGGACAGACGTGCAATAGATGCCGTGTGTAAATCGAAGAGATAATACATTTTGCAGCGTAGGTAGACCAAATGTTTGGAAATGCATGTGTCTATAATAAGAAGATGAATCCACGAGGATATCCATCCAGGACTCATGATCCAGGACCACAGCAACAGGCACAGCCACGACTCAAGATCCAGGGCTCGCGATCCAGGACTCAGGACCACAGCAACAGGATCAGCCACGACTCAGGGTCCCGGGCGTAGATAGACACCAAAAAGACATTTGGGGAAGCTGGGTTATTGGGAACATGAGAGCACACAGGTACAGACAGAGAGAAGGAAGAAGTAAAGTAAAGTGTCCCCCGACAGTCTAAGCCTATAGCAGCTAAACTAGGGGCTGAATCTAATCAGCCCTAACTATAAGCTTTATCAAAAAGGAAGGTCTTAAGCGCACTCTTAAAAACGGATAGGCTGTCTGCCGCCCGAACACAAACTGGAAGCTGATTCCACAAAAGTGGAGCTTGATAAGAAAAGGCTCTGGCTCCCATTGTACTTTAGAGACTCTAGGAACAACCAACAACCCTGCATTCTAGGAACGCAATGCCCTAGTAGGCCAGTAGGGTATAATGAGTTCTTTAAGGTAAGATGGCGCCTGCCCATTAAGGGCTTTGTAGGCCAGAAGAAGAATTTTAAATTCTATCCTGTGCAGTCGGATTTCTCAAAGCAGTCTCTTCTCCTAAATCCTTTTGAATTCTCCTATCCACTATCCCTTAACCCCATGACGTTTCACACAGAGGTCAAGGGATAGACGTTAGGAGCTGATTTTTGGACTATTCGACCACAACCCGGGGCTGCGTCTCACTTCGGTTAAATGGAATCCTTGCGTCCCTCACTTGCGTCGTTTCCCTGCGTCCCTCCCACCAGGGAAGCATGGAGAGACGCAAGGAAACCACGAGAAGCAGGGAAATGAGTTTTCAGAGCAATGGGACGTCCTTTCCTCCGGAGCGTCACGTGAGGCGACGTCCGTTTGTGATGACGCCGATCTCAAGATGTTAAACTTCATCATTCCTCCCTCGCAGCATTCATTATGAGGCACTCTTTCTGAAGCAGCAGGTCAACAATCCACAGAGATAACTGAGCAACACAGAGACAGAAGGAGGAGGAAGAAGAGGGAGAGGAGGAGAGGAGGAGGAGGAGGAGGAGGAGGTTACAGGAGGAGCTGATGAAGGGTTTCTCCAAGCCGCAGACGTCAGGAGGAGAATTAAATTAACGATAACAAACAAAAAATAGACTTTCTTTACATCCACAAAATAAAATAACAGGGAATTCAAATGTGTCCTTTAAATACCCAGAGCCCCCCCCCCACAGTCCTTTAGATACCCAGAGCCCCCCCCCACAGTCCTTTAAATACCCAGAGCCCCCCCCCAGTCCTTTAGATACCCAGAGCCCCCCCCCCCCCACAGTCCTTTAGATACCCAGAGCCCCCCCCACAGTCCTTTAAATACCCAGAGCCCCCCCCCAGTCCTTTAGATACCCAGAGCCCCCCCCCACAGTCCTTTAGATACCCAGAGCCCCCCCTCCACAGTCCTTTAGATACCCAGAGCCCCCCCCCCAGTCCTTTAGATACCCAGAGCCCCCCCCCCCACAGTTCTTTAGATACCCAGAGCCCCCCCCCACAGTCCTTTAGATACCCAGAGCCCCCCCCCCACAGTCCTTTAAATACCCAGAGCCCCTCCCCCAGTCCTTTAAATACCCAGAGCCCCCCCCCCAGTCCTTTAGTACCCAGAGCCCCCCCCCCACAGTCCTTTAGATACCCAGAGCCCCCCCCCCACAGTCCTTTAGATACCCAGAGCCCCCCCCCAGTCCTTTAGATACCCAGAGCCCCCCCCCCCAGTCCTTTAGATACCCAGAGCCCCCCCCCACAGTCCTTTAGATACCCAGAGCCCCCCCCCACAGTCCTTTAGATACCCAGAGCCCCCCCCCCACAGTCCTTTAGATACCCAGAGCCCCCCCCCCACAGTCCTTTAGATACCCAGAGCCCCCCCCCCCACAGTCCTTTAGATACCCAGAGCCCCCCCCCCAGTCCTTTAGATACCCAGAGCCCCCCCCCCACAGTCCTTTAGATACCCAGAGCCCCCCCCCCAGTCCTTTAGATACCCAGAGCCCCCCCCCCACAGTCCTTTGATACCCAGAGCCCCCCCCCACAGTCCTTTAGATACCCAGAGCCCCCCCCCACAGTCCTTTAGATACCCAGAGCCCCCCCCCAGTCCTTTAGATACCCAGAGCCCCCCCCCCCCACAGTCCTTTAGATACCCAGAGCCCCCCCCCCCCCACAGTCCTTTAGATACCCAGAGCCCCCCCCCCACAGTCCTTTAGATACCCAGAGCCCCCCCCCAGTCCTTTAGACACCCAGCCCCCCCCCACAGTCCTTTAGATACCCAGAGCCCCCCCCCCCAGTCCTTTAGATACCCAGAGCCCCCCCCACAGTCCTTTAGATACCCAGAGCCCCCCCCCCAGTCCTTTAGATACCCAGAGCCCCCCCCACAGTCCTTTAGATACCCAGAGCCCCCCCCCAGTCCTTTAGATACCCAGAGCCCCCCCCCAGTCCTTTAGATACCCAGAGCCCCCCCCCACAGTCCTTTAGATACCCAGAGCCCCCCCCCCCACAGTCCTTTAGATACCCAGAGCCCCCCCCCACAGTCCTTTAGATACCCAGAGCCCCCCCCCCAGTCCTTTAGATACCCAGAGCCCCCCCCACAGTCCTTTAGATACCCAGAGCCCCCCCCACAGTCCTTTAGATACCCAGAGCCCCCCCCCCACAGTCCTTTAGATACCCAGAGCCCCCCCCACAGTCCTTTAGATACCCAGAGCCCCCCCCCCAACAGTCCTTTAGATACCCAAGCCCCCCCCCCCCCACAGTCCTTTAGATACCCGAGCCCCCCCCCCCTCCTGCTTCTTAACCTCCAACACATTTAGCTGGATCCACTTCATGAATCAATGACAGGTTATTTATCGTATGAATCCTTCAGTCTCCATCATTATTAAACAGAGCAAGTAATAGTTATGCTTCTCACGTGACCTAAAATATGGGAGTTGATGTGTGTTCAAATAATCGTAGAACAAACAAGGGAGCGGTCGCGCTACAGAAACTGTCAAAACAAAAGTCAGAAGTATGACATTCGAGACAGAAGCCCACATTTTTTGATGTAAAAAAAAAAGTCAGAATCTTGAGAAAATGCAGGGCTTGGCAACTGGAAGGTCATCAGTTCAAGTCCCGCAAAGACCAAGTGCTACCGAGGTGTGCCTGAGCAAGGCACCGTTCCCTACACTGCTCCCCGGCGCCGTACATCATGGCAGCCCACTGCTCCTAACACTAGGATGGGTCAAATGCAGAGACCTCTTTTCTTCTTAAATATAATGGATTTTCAGACAAAAGTCCACATTTTGAGAAAATACAGAATTTTTACATTTCAGCTAAAAAGTTGAGATCTGAGATTTTATGAAAAAGACAGAATTTTGAGAAAATGCAGAATTCAGACATTTCAGAAAATATCTTTGTACACTGGAGCACATCTCCTAACAATGAATAAAACACAGGTTAAACTCCAAGGTCTCACACAGAGACACCACACAAGCTGCACTGGTCACACATGCAGCCCAGAGGAGAAGGGAGAGACTGCAGCCTTCCTCAGGTCCTTTGTGGAGGCCCTGATTGGGGATTGGGAGCACCTGAGGGAGAGGCTGCACCTGGAGGGAGACAATCAGGGGGAGAGGGAGAGAGAGACACACACACAACACAACAGGTAACAATCTTGCTCAAGGTTTTATGAAAAAGACAGAACACTAGGATGGGTCTGAGATGTATCTAACACTAGGATGGGTCTGAGATTGTATCTAACACTAGGATGGGTCTGAGATTGTATCTAACACTAGGATGGGTCTGAGATGTATCTAACACTAGGATGGGTCTGAGATGTATCTAACACTAGGATGGGTCTGAGATGTATCTAACACTAGGATGGGTCTGAGATGGTATCTAACACTAGGATGGGTCTGAGATGTATCTAACACTAGGATGGGTCTGAGATGTATCTAACACTAGGATGGGTCTGAGATTGTATCTAACACTAGGATGGGTCTGAGATGTATCTAACACTAGGATGGGTCTGAGATGTATCTAACACTAGGATGGGTCTGAGATGTATCTAACACTAGGATGGGTCTGAGATGTATCTAACACTAGGATGGGTCTGAGATTGTATCTAACACTAGGATGGGTCTGAGATTGTATCTAACACTAGGATGCGTCAAATGCAGAGAGCTCTTTTCTAATTAAATATAAGATTTTGAGAAAAATATCCAAAAAGTCAGAAGTATGACATTTTGGACAAAAGCCTGAATTTTTTGATTTAAAAATAAAAAGAACGAATTTTGAGAAAATGCAGAATTCCAACATTTCAGAAAATGTCTTGTTCAAAGTCTTCAGGGCGGTGGTGGCAAAGTCCATGCTCTTATATTAGCTATAAGAGCGTCCCAATACGAACACTCCCTCCCTCTCTCCCCCTCTCTGACATCTCTCCCCTGAACTCTCCACCCTGCCTCCCACCTTTCCCCCCTGCCCCAAATGGTCCTGGACTTTAACCCCCCCCCACACACACACACACACAACCTTCCCTCATCCAGCACCAGTCACTTTTCTGCCCATCTCCGCTGCTACTGCACTGAAACTCTACTTTGAACATTTTAAATATATTATTAACATTTTAAATTGTGTACCGCGGTTATCTAGGCCCTTTTTGTTTTATGTCTACATGTCACGCTGTGGGACTGCGGGAAACGATATCTCGAGATTTCTGGATGTATAACGCATGTAGTGATTTTGCCAATAAAGCTGACTTTGACTTTGACACTGCTCTCTTAATGATCAATAAGTGGAGAGTATAATGCTGGGTAATACGGGAACACAGCACTACACACAGAAAAGTGTGCGTTTTGACTATTTATTACAAATTCCTCTGGTGTTGAAAAGAAGACACCGTTATTTTGATTTGGTAAATCGTCTGTACGGTCTGTTGTGATTTTCTACACCAATGATAACGTTGCTAGCTCACCACATACAGCTTGTTACAGTCAGTAAGACACAAAGTTAGTTTAACCTTTAGTTCCTCTGACGCCATCTTTATGATTGTGAAATTCACACTGAGTGACGTAAGATTAAGGCAAGAGGGTCCCTTTAAGTGATCTGGAGGACTGCTGCAAAAACACAGAAGTGTGTCAGTGAAGAGGAGGCAGAAATAGAAACGGGGATTCAACATGGCAGCTGGGTTCTTTTACATTATCCAGCACTTTATTTATGGTGTCTGAGATCTCCTTAGGTCATATCTGTAAATGTGAGCATGAGAGAAGAAAGGCAAGGACACTAAAGTTAGACATCTTTTTTAATGAAATATAATTAAGGACAGGTATATTCAACAGAAAACACTTCAATTTGCAATTTAAATGTTTTAAAGGTTTTAAAGGTCACATTATTTTAGGAATGAGTCAGACCCGACATGACGTTGTACATTACCATCAATTATAGTTTCATTAAAATGTGTAATTTAGGCATTAAAACTTCTCATAAAGAGGAAAAAAGGGAGACATTAAGCTTAAGTTTGTTGTTAACTATCGAGCTCTTGATGCTCCGTGACCTTAGTAATATCACGTGAATAAGGCGACACCTAAATCTGAAGACTAAAGAAACATGCATTAACTAGTTTTGCTAAAAGCTAATTGGCCTAGCTTAGCAGCGTAGCGGTTATTAGCATCTCTGATTCCACTTTCTATCGGGACGTTTCTCTCCAACTGATCTTTGGAAACCTGAGTGGAGATGCAGAACATTCAGATTTGAAACATAATGGCGGATAAATGAACACCAAATAAACGAATGCTAAAAGCAAACTAGCCTAGCTTAGTAGCATAAATACCGTGTCACAGATTTCAAGAGCTTTCATGAGGTCGAGTTTGAGTTCATCACATAATGAAATGTATGTTTTATTTATTTAACCAGCTCACGACCACTGAAGGAGAAACAAGAAGACATTTTATTGGTGGAACATTTCCCCATTTTTGAGTGCAGACAAAATCAGAAATTAAGACTTTAATAAACATTTAATTGTGTTTTACTGAACAATATTTCATTTTACATTCTGGTCTTGTATATATCTTATCAGATGTACATGTTTAGACCCCTGGATTCCTTGGTCACTTCATACACTCTGCACCATTTGGCTTATTGTATTTATGTATTTTCCTGACAGTTATAGAGCGTCCTTCATCTGAACACTTGAACACTTGAACACTTGCACACTTGTCTGCAACACAATTCTTGCACTATTTTTATATTTGTTTAATTGTTTTATGTCTTGTATAACTTGGTTGCATCGTTGGAGGAGCTCTGGACTTCAGGTTCTCCTTGTTATTTCACACTGTAGCTGCTGTGCATATGATGACAGTATTGTTCCTTCATTGGTCAAACAGGTAAACCCTACAAGACTTTGGTCTCAGCTAAATTGGAGGACAGATTAGTATTTAAAACCACAAAATGTGATATTGTTTCCTGCCTTGTAATCTCAATAAAACGTTGATATACAGCAGTTTATTAACGTAATCATCCTCATCGTCTCCGCTAACGACTTGCTCACTAGATGCCGGGGCTACGTTAACGTAATCATCCTCATCGTCTCCGCTAACGACTTGCTCACTAGATGGGTTAGATTAGCACAGATCTCTTGCTGCTCGTAGACATCGATGTCCTCTTCCTCCCCTCGTCCTGATTTCTGTTTCTTCTGGGGGACCAAGTCATCCACATTCACATAGACGTTCTCCTCTTCCTCATCTTCCTCCTCTTCCTCTTCATTTATGGCTGTGACAGACACTGAAACACAGGCAGGAGGTGTTTCATGAAGATCAGATTTAATTCTTCATGCTTTCAAACTAAGTTAACGCTCTCCAGGTTTCTAAGGGTCCGTGTATCGTCAGACTTCATGCCCATAATCCAGAAGTCATGTCATAATAAAGTTACCCTCTGGTTCCTCTCTCCAGTTCATCAGACATTTCTTTATCGATACACCACGCATGTATTTGTTTCATCTCCCCCCAAAATACAAGTAAATACTGTGATTTACAGGATTCATTATGTATTTGATGCACAGCGCG
This sequence comes from Dissostichus eleginoides, assembly GCA_031216635.1. NCBI lineage: Eukaryota > Metazoa > Chordata > Actinopteri > Perciformes > Nototheniidae > Dissostichus > Dissostichus eleginoides. The sequence continues at coordinate 39,010,905 of CM062270.1, read as the reverse complement.
AATACACAAGCATTGGATGAAACACTTTTTTTCTTCACTCATATCGTCCATGCATGTACTTTGGTCAAAATGTGAACTCAAAGTGTATAAATTAAATAAAACAGACCAAAGGAACGTGGATTATTGTTTGACTCGAATCTGAAAGCAGTTTGTACCTGAAGGAAATAAAAGATAAGGTATATTAAAAACACAAACAGTCCGTTAAATCAAATAGACATACTTGGAGTTTGGTTGAGGTCTCCGGGTCTCCTCCTGCGGATCAGGAAGAAGAAGACCCCCCCCAGCACCAGAAGGACCAGCAGGAGACCCCCCCCCCACACACACTGAGGAGACCAGCACCATCACAGGAACTACCAGAGAAACACACAGTCAGTCATTTCCAAACCGCGTTATTAACTATTAATCTGATCCGCCTACACACTGCTGATGTTTCCTCTTACATGTGATGATGACAGTGAGGGGTGCTTCCTGTGGAGGTGAAGGTCCTGGAGGACAGGGTGACCTCGTACAGACAGCTGTAGTTTCCCTGCTGCTCAGGTCCGGCTGCAGGGAAGCTGAAGGAGGCCGAGTTTCACTGCCGGCCTGCGGACGTTAAGGCGGGACCCAGAGAAGAGGAGGAAGCTGTGACCTCTGGTGACCTCTGCACCATCAGGGCTCCAGAGCAACCCCCTGCTGGGCGACGTCAGGGAGAGGTTGGGCTGCTGCAGCGGCACTGAGGGGAAGAAGAAAAACAACAACAAGAACAACAAGAAGAAGAAGAAGAAAACATCACAGATCTGCAGGGATGTATATCTCAAATGTGGTCGCTTCAGTCAGAGCCAGTTAGTGTGGTCAGGGAATGGGAAGTTTGGGGCCTTCTGCTGGGACTGCTACCTTTTATGTAGAAATAAGCTCAAACATAACTTAGCGCTTACCAGCAACAGAGAGTCTGACGGAGTCACTGAAGGGAGATCTGAAGTCTCGTCCTGAGACTCGTATCTGATACTGACACCGGTACCATCCTTCATGGTCCAGGTTCACTTCCTGCTGAATGCTGAAGGAAGCAGAGCTGCTACCTGGAGTTTGGGACTCTCTGTAGGAACTGGTCTTTTCCAGGATGAACGTTGTGTTAGAAAACAGCTGTTGAGGTAAAGTTGATGCAGAACAGGTGATGTTGACGCTCTGACCCCAGGTTGCCTCAGCAGCAGGATGCGTGGACATGCTGGGCTTTGGGAGTCCGTCTGAAAGATACAACACAAAAACTAAATATCTCATCGCTATCACAGCCTTTTTGATTATATTTTTTTTAAAGCCTTTGTGTGTCTTTGAAAAATGTTATAAAGTGGAAATAAGGAGCAATTAATATCAATATCATCAGACAGAAGCCATGTCACTTGCATAATGTGATTCATTCTACGGAATATTTCAAAAATCAGGCACATCCTAAATCATAACAATGCAGAAACATTCATCCATGCTTTTATCACCTCCAGGCTGGATTCTTGCACTTCCCTTTTATCAGGCTGTCCCAACTCATCATTAAATACCCTTCAATGAATACAAAATGCTGCAGCACGGGTTTTAACAGGAACAAAGAAGATGGACCACACCACTCCTGTTGTAGCAGCTGTGCTCCCAGTTAGGTCCAGGATTGATTTAAAATACCTTTACTTACATACAAAGCGCTCAATGGTCAGGCACCATCCTACCTGCAGGATCTTTTAATCCCCTATTGCCCCTGTAGGGCATTAAGATCCCAGAGTGCAGGTCTGTTGGTGGATCCCAGAGTGCAGGTCTGTTGGTGGATCCCAGAGTCCATATATATATATATATTATTATATATATATATATATATATATTACAGCACGATGTTTTGTTGAATAGATTTGAGTGGTTCAAAATGTTGGGTCGCGATTTATTGACAAAGTAAAAAAGTGGGTCCCGAGGCCTGACCAGCTGAGAACCACTGGTCTATAGGACACAACAAATTGTTCAATTCTCAATTAATTTACTGTACACTTAAGACCAAAAGGATTTATGCATCAGACCATAACGTTGACGGACCTGCAGAAACTGAAGAGGTCAAGAGAAAAGAGACTATAAAGAGAAGAGAAGAAACAGATTACATTCAGCAGGATAGAAAGTGCAGAAACCAAAGTTCTACATGTTCCTGATTTAGATTCCTTTAGACTGAGAAGTGAAAAATTAGTTTTAAGAGTTGGCCTGTCTATAAAAAACAATACATCTGCTATGCATGCAAAGGAAATGGAATATTAAATTGATCTTACCAATGACCAAGCGGTGCAGGTTTCTCTGCTGTTTGTTCCCCATGGCTGACTCTCAGACATCTATCAGTGAGGGAACAGGCAGAATGACACTTAACTAAAAACACTGTTTGAAGACTTCCTCCTTTTGGCACATTTACTGATACGGTGATTATCCCATTCACTGAAGAAAATTAGAGGAACACAAACGTCAGCATCTCAAAACCAAATCTTTGTGTTTTCACACTGGTAAAGGCATAACCACCTTGTTCCTTCTCTGCACTGCGAACCAACAACAGTTCCTGTTCTCATAAAACCAACTCATCATTACCAAAGACTTCAGCCCTGCATGGGCATAGGCCACAACAGATATAACATCTTTAAATTCAATATTAAAGGGTTTTGGCTGGGCAATTCTGTGTTGTACATTTAAAAAAGGTAGAGGATAACTTTCAGTGTCCTTACAAGACCCTGGTCCTCGATAGGGGTACCGATCTTCTTCTTCCAAAAGGGTAGCAACAACAATTTCATCCTCAAGAGGGTAACCGCCAAGTCTTTCAACTTCCTGACAAGACCCACATCCTTCAGAGGGTTATTCCCAAGTCCATGACCTCAAGAGGGGTCCCACCAACTCATTTACCCTCCAGAGGGGTATTCCCAAGTTCTTTGTCCTCCAGCGGTGTACCAACAACATATTTATCAAGGGTTGCAACCAAATCCTTCCTCCTCCAAAGGGGTACGGCCAAATCCTTCGTACTCAAGAGGGGTACTGCCAAATCCTTCCTCCTCAAGAGAGGTATGGCCAAATCCCTCGTCCTCAAGAGGGGTACCGCCAAATCCTTCATCCTCAAGAGGGGTACCGCCAAACCCTTTGTCCTCAAGAGGGGTACGGCCAAACCCTTTCTCTTCAAGAGGGGTACGGCCAAACCCTTTCTCTTCAAGAGGGGTACGGCCAAATCCTTCGTCCTCAAGAGGGGTACGGCCAAATCCTTCGTCCTCAAGAGGGGTACGGCCAAAGCCTTTGCCATCCAAAGGGGTACAGCCAAGAACCATGTCCTCCAGTGTTCTTTCTCCTGAGGCTTTAAATCAGTCCTGCCTCCTGGCTGTCCTCCAGAAAGGGGTCGTACTGTCTTTCTTGACCCCAGGATTAAAAAGGCATTATTAGGTTGTGTGGAACCAGTGCACAACATGTATTGAAGTCCCTCCCATGTTTGCTAAACCAGAAGGAAAACATAGCTATTGGGCTTTTTCAATTGCCTGGTTCGAGTCCTACCTCTCCAACAGGACTCACTTCGTCACCATCAGTGACTGCAGCTCCCCTCCGGCCCCAGTTAACCAAGGTGTACCTCAAGGCTCTGTGCTTGGACCCCTCCTATTCACGATCTACATGCTCCCACTTGGTCAAATCATCCGCCAACATGGTCTCAGCTTTCATTCTTATGCTGATGACACACAGCTCTATTTCTGCACCAAACCGTCCACTCAGCTCCCACCTCTTTCCTTTGTCAACTGCCTCCAGGACATCAAAAACTGGATGTCTTCAAACCTGCTAAAAATAAACGGCAACAAAACTGAGCTCATCATTGTGGCTCCCAAGGCGCAGCTCCAGAAGGTTGGTGACCTGCTTCTCACCATTGATGGCTGCTCCATTTCCCCGTCCACCGAAGTCCGCAACCTGGGAGTCATCCTGGACTCCACCCTCTCTTTCCAGGCGCATATCAAATCCATGACAAAATCCGCCTTCTACCATCTCAAAAACATTGCCAGACTCCGCCCCTCACTCTCTGACTCTGTGGCAGAAACACTCATACACGCCTTCATCACAACTCGTCTGGACTACTGCAATGGAGTCCTGTCCGGGGTTCCCAGCAAAACCCTGGCCAGGCTCCAATACGTCCAGAACTCTGCCGCCAGGCTTCTCACCCGCACTAAGCCATGGCAACATATCACCCCCACCCTCATCCACCTCCACTGGCTGCCGGTCAAGTCCCGGATTCATTACAAAACACTCCTCCTCACGTACAAGTCCCTCCATACCCTCGCCCCCCAGTACTTAACAGACCTCCTGCATCCCTACACCCCCTCTCGGAGTCTGCGGTCCTCAGACACGGGCCTGCTCTCCATCCCCCGCTCTCGCCTTCGTACTGTGGGTGACAGGGCGTTCAGTGTTGCGGCCCCCACCCTCTGGAATGCACTTCCTGCCGTGATCCGGAACGCTGCCTCACTGGACATCTTCAAATCCTCTCTGAAAACACACCTGTTCCCCACGGCCTTCGGACCCTACCCTTTCCTGGTGCCCCAGCTTCCTTTATTTTATTTTATTTTTTTGTTTTGTCTGCTCCTCATTGTCTGTTTCGTTTGTTGTCCACCTTGTACAGCGACCTTGGGTTCCTTGAAAGGCGCTTTATAAATTCCATTTATTATTATTAAAGTTAAAGACAGTAAATAATAAAATACAGAATGAAGTTATGTCAAATAGGACACCCAAACAAGCCACTTATCAGCAAGTATGTCAAATATAGCCGACTAACACATCTAGAAGGAGAGAGAGAGTTTATGTATTATGAAGCTTAGGAAACACCAACACTAACTGAATGCCTGAAACTAATCTAACCCTGACTACATATTGATAAGTCTGAACACTGGTTTAACATTGGTACGATACAATAAATACAGATATGACAAAGTGAGTATTAGTTTATAAGTTAGTGTATATAAACTCTTACATATTGTATTAACAGCTGCTGCTTTAAGCTCTTTTTAAATAAAGATAGTCATTTTTAAAGCGTTTTGAATATCTTACCACACTAAAGCTGGTATATATTTATGTTTTACCCTTTATAAGATGCTTTTACCTTGTCTTCTGTGTATGGAAAGAGAAATGAGTTTGTACAGGGTCTACCAGTCTGTTGCTCAGCATATTTGACATTTTCTTAAGAGTAGTTGGGATTTGTTGGTGAAGTTATTTACACTTAAAACAACATTTTCATAAAATATATTGAAAGAGGGTTAACCCATTTACTAAAGTACTGCACTAAAGTTTAAACATTTAGGTACATGGCGGCGGTGCTACCGAGGTGTCCCTGAGCAAGGCACCGTTCCCTACACTGCTCCCCGGGCGCCGTACTAATGGCAGCCCACTGCTCCGAACACTAGGATGGGTCAAATGCAGAGAACTATTTTTTTCTTAGAAATAAGACTTGATTTTCAGACAAAAGTCCAGAGAAAAAATAAAAAATGTTTTTGCTTCAGGAAAAAAGTTGAGATCCGAGATTTTATGAAAAAGACAACATTTTGTCAAAGAAAATCTGAAAAGTGAGAAATCTAACATTTTTGAATTTCTAGATTTTAGACAAATCTGAATCTTGAGAAAATGCAGAATTGCTCCCCACACTCCAGGTCAATGGTTGTGTGTTTAACAAGTCAGTAATTGTTGTGAATGCCAGTGTCTCTTTGGTCAAAAACACACAGATATTCATTTAAGACAATTCCAGTTTAATGATGAATCAGAAAGTATGGGATTATTTCCCAGTGGATTGATGACACACACACACACACACACACACACACACACACACACTAAAGGAATAATCAGTAAACATCTTCTGATGAAAAAGACAGATAATTTAATTGACATATTTCCGTTAAACTTGGGTTAGGGTTAGGGTTAGGGTTAACCCTAACCCTAACCCTAACTAAGCTTGATATCCTGGAACAATCTTTTAAAAATATATGTTCACATCTGTGTGAGTCGATCATTGTCGGAGAAGGACAGGTTGTAAACGCCGTCGCTCGCAGTGCCGTTCTCCTCCGCCCGAGACTCTTCTTCTCCCTCCTCAATTCCAGTCTGCTCCTTCTTCTTTTGACTGGGAGGAGAAGAAGAGACAGAGTTGATCGGAGGAAATAATGTCCCCTCACTTTCAAAATGTAATCCATTACAGCAACTAGTTACATGTAAAACGATGTAATCAGTTACCTTATCTGAGGATCGAAGTATAAAAGTGATCTGATTCATTCCTGTTACTTTTGGATTATCTCAAAATCAAATGCAAATAAATAAAAGACAGAAGAAATGATAAGCTGTGATTTTTACTTCAGAAAAGAAGAAGCCAAGACATTTAGTTTGAAAAGACGCGTGTCCTCTGCTCGGAGAGTTTATGAAACACATGAGGACATAGTTTCAAAAAGGCAGAAATAAATCACAAACTAATTTATGAACGTATAGATTCAGCTGCTGAATTAAAAACAGAAAAAATGAAGCAGAGAGAACAGCTTACAGAGAACATCTGCTTTCAACACACACACACACACACACACACACACACACACACACACTTTTTCCCTTATATCAACCAACTTCTCTGTATCTACAGACTTACTATTTATTTTCTGCCTGCTGTTTGTAAGGTGTATTCTGCCTCAAACTGTACGGACTGTACATGCTGTCAGATATTTACAGATCGCTCTTTCCTTCTGTTTCCTGATGAATGGAAACCACATTTTGTTGTCCTGGAACTCTGGACAGTGATTATGAAGCTTAGCGTACCAGGAAGACCGTCTTTAGTCATTCATTCACATATTCCCAGCTTGCTACTCTCTCTCCTCTCAATCAGTGATCGGAGGCGTCACTCCCAGCTAAACCTATCACTTCGCTCTATTCCCACAAGCCTATCAGTGCATTGCTAACCCTTTAAATCTGCTCTCTCCCCTCCTGACAGGTGTCATTAAGGTGACTCGACGCAGCCCTCCTCCCGAATGATACTCCAGCTCAACGGGGTCTAATTGTCAAACACCATTACATTCATCTGTGTATTCCTAGCATCAAAACGGTCTCTCCTGATTGAACTGAAGTGAGCCTCACCGTCTCCTCTGCATGACGGAGGTCCCCAGCACCAGCACGATGCCGGCGCCCACGGCTCCCATCACCACCCCGAACACGATCAGCCAGGGGGGGGACGAGGGGGGCGCGGGGGCCGCCAGGGTGGGGGGGATGCCCAGGAACTCCAGGGTATTATCCGTCAGCAGGAAGGCGCTGTTGATGCGGTTCCTCGACTTCCTGTTTGGAGAAAACATTGAGATTTTCAGAAAAAAGTCAGATTTAGAAATGTCACAGGTTACCCTCATCCTCTTCCACAGGAGCGTTAATAGTGTACAGTAAGTATACAGTATATATAGTATACTATATATTTACTATAGTTCAGGACTCATAATGCTGACTCATGTCAGGGTTTAGGACTCATAATGCTGACTCATGTCAGGGTTCAGGACTCATAATGCTGACTCATGTCAGGGTTCAGGACTCATAATGCTGACTCATGTCAGGGTTAGGACTCATAATGCTGACTCATGCAGGGTTTAGGACTAATGCTGACTCATGTCAGGGTTCAGGACTCATAATGCTGACTCATGTCAGGGTTTAGGACTCATAATGCTGACTCATGTCAGGGTTCAGGACTCATAATGCTGACTCATGTCAGGGTTTAGGACTCATAATGCTGACTCATGTCAGGGTTTAGACTCATAATGCTGACTCATGTCAGGGTTTAAACTCATAATGCTGAGTCATGTCAGGGTTCAGGACTCATAATGCTGACTCATGTCAGGGTTTAGACTCATAATGCTGACTCATGTCAGGGTTTAGACTCATAATGCTGACTCATGTCAGGGTTTAGGACTCATAATGCTGACTCATGTCAGGGTTTAGGACTCATAATGCTGACTCATGTCAGGGTTAGGACTCATAATGCTGACTCATGTCAGGGTTAGGACTCATAATGCTGACTCATGTCAGGGTTAGACTCATAATGCTGACTCATGTCAGGGTTCAGGACTCATAATGCTGACTCATGTCAGGGTTTAGGACTCATAATGCTGACTCATGTCAGGGTTCAGGACTCATAATGCTGACTCATGTCAGGGTTTAGACTCATAATGCTGACTCATGTCAGGGTTCAGGACTCATAATGCTGACTCATGTCAGGGTTTAGGACTCATAATGCTGACTCATGTCAGGGTTTAGACTCATAATGCTGACTCATGTCAGGGTTCAGGACTCATAATGCTGACTCATGTCAGGGTTTAGACTCATAATGCTGACTCATGTCAGGGTTTAGGACTCATAATGCTGACTCATGTCAGGGTTCAGGACTCATAATGCTGACTCATGTCAGGGTTTAGGACTCATAATGCTGACTCATGTCAGGGTTTAGACTCATAATGCTGACTCATGTCAGGGTTTAGACTCATAATACTGACTCATGTCAGGGTTCAGGACTCATAATGCTGACTCATGTCAGGGTTTAGGACTCATAATGCTGACTCATGTCAGGGTTTAGACTCATAATGCTGACTCATGTCAGGGTTCAGGACTCATAATGCTGACTCATGTCAGGGTTTAGACTCATAATGCTTACTCATGTCAGGACTCCTAATGCTGACTCATGTCAGTTCAGGACTCATTCCCTCAGGCTTACCTCACTGCCTCCTCCACCTGTCTTCTCTCTACCAGCAGGGTGCGGTTGAGTGGAGACGTCACCACGAACCAGAAGGACACTCGGGGCGTTTCGTCACAAACCAGCACGTTCGACACGCTTCAAACACACGTTCAGAAACCATGAGTCACTTCAGGGTTAGGGTTAGAAGACAGAGAAACATCTGAGCTTTAGCTTCTGTGACGTCTTCAGAGGAGAGAAGACAGAGAAACATGAGCTTTAGCTTCTGTAACGTCTTCAGAGGAGAGAAGACAGAAACATCTGAGCTTTAGCTTCTGTGACGTCTTCAGAGGAGAGAAGACAGAGAAACATCTGAGCTTTAGCTTCTGTAACGTCTTCAGAGGAGAGAAGACAGAAACATCTGAGCTTTAGCTTCTGTGACGTCTTCAGAGGAGAGAAGACAGAGAAACATCTGAGCTTTAGCTTCTGTAACGTCTTCAGAGGAGAGAAGACAGAGAAACATCTGAGCTTTAGCTTCTGTGACGTCTTCAGAGGAGAGAAGACAGAGAAACATCTGAGCTTTAGCTTCTGTAACGTCTTCAGAGGAGAGAAGACAGAGAAACATCTGAGCTTTAGCTTCTGTGACGTCTTCAGAGGAGAGAAGACAGAGAAACATGAGCTTTAGCTTCTGTAACGTCTTCAGAGGAGAGAAGACAGAGAAACATCTGAGCTTTAGCTTCTGTAACGTCTTCAGAGGAGAGAAGACAGAGAAACATCTGAGCTTTAGCTTCTGTAACGTCTTCAGAGGAGAGAAGACAGAGAAAACATCTGAGCTTTAGCTTCTGTGACGTCTTCAGAGGAGAGAAGACAGAGAAACATCTGAGCTTTAGCTTCTGTAACGTCTTCAGAGGAGAGAAGACAGAGAAACATCTGAGCTTTAGCTTCTGTGACGTCTTCAGAGGAGAGAAGACAGAGAAACATCTGAGCTTAGCTTCTGTAACGTCTCAGAGGAGAGAAGACAGAGAAACATCTGAGCTTTAGCTTCTGTAACGTCTTCAGAGGAGAGAAGACAGAGAAACATCTGAGCTTTAGCTTCTGTAACGTCTTCAGAGGAGAGAAGACAGAGAAACATCTGAGCTTTAGCTTCTGTGACGTCTTCAGAGGAGAGAAGACAGAGAAAACATCTGAGCTTTAGCTTCTGTGACGTCTTCAGAGGAGAGAAGACAGAGAAACATCTGAGCTTTAGCTTCTGTGAGTCTTCAGAGGAGAGAAGACAGAGAAACATGAGCTTTAGCTTCTGTAACGTCTTCAGAGGAGAGAAGACAGAGAAACATCTGAGCTTTAGCTTCTGTAACGTCTTCAGAGGAGAGAAGACAGAGAAACATCTGAGCTTTAGCTTCTGTAACGTCTTCAGAGGAGAGAAGACAGAGAAACATCTGAGCTTAGCTTCTGTGACGTCTTCAGAGGAGAGAAGACAGAGAAACATCTGAGCTTTAGCTTCTGTGACGTCTTCAGAGGAGAGAAGACAGAGAAACATCTGAGCTTTAGCTTCTGTGACGTCTTCAGAGGAGAGAAGACAGAGAAACATCTGAGCTTTAGCTTCTGTGACGTCTTCAGAGGAGAGAAGACAGAGAAACATCTGAGCTTTAGCTTCTGTAACGTCTTCAGAGGAGAGAAGACAGAGAAACATGAGCTTTAGCTTCTGTAACGTCTTCAGAGGAGAGAAGACAGAGAAACATCTGAGCTTTAGCTTCTGTAACGTCTTCAGAGGAGAGAAGACAGAGAAACATCTGAGCTTTACCTTCTGTAACGTCTTCAGAGGAGAGAAGACAGAGAAACATCTGAGCTTTAGCTTCTGTAACGTCTTCAGAGGAGAGAAGACAGAGAAACATCTGAGCTTTAGCTTCTGTAACGTCTTCAGAGGAGAGAAGACAGAGAAACATCTGAGCTTTAGCTTCTGTAACGTCTTCAGAGGAGAGAAGACAGAGAAACATCTGAGCTTTAGCTTCTGTAACGTCTTCAGAGGAGAGAAGACAGAGAAACATCTGAGCTTTAGCTTCTGTAACGTCTTCAGAGGAGAGAAGACAGAGAAACATGAGCTTTAGCTTCTGTAACGTCTTCAGAGGAGAGAAGACAGAGAAACATGAGCTTTAGCTTCTGTAACGTCTTCAGAGGAGAGAAGACATCTGAATATTTCAACCTACATACAGTATGTTCTGAGTCATGCAGAGACATTTGACTGCAACAGGTCAACAACATGAAACAGGAACATTTCTGCAGACAAGCACAGATTACATACTAAAACGCCTGTCAGAACACTTGTATTGTGTTGATGTCAGTAATGAAGTGGGGGGGGGGGGGGGGGTTCTCATGGTGATATCTGATAGCTAGTTGTAAGCCATTCACCTGTAGGTCTTTTATAAATAATATCATTAGTTTACAGTGTTCTCACTCGTAGTTCTGCCCGTCTGCGGTCCTCATGGCGAAGGCCAGCGCCGCTCTGAAGAGGAACATCTCGCTGTCGTTCCAGACGTACTGCAGGAACATTTATACATGCACCTCATAATCATTCTGGACAATATTCAGTATATTAACATTTATATACAGAACTGCAACCAATGAGACATTTTGAAAGTCTCTGCGGTATGTTCGATTATATTTGGACATTTGAATACCTTGGACTCTGAGACACTGCGATGGACATTTTGAATATTTCCTGAGGTTCTACACAAATCATTAATCTAGAGAGTAAACTGCAGATTAAAGATCATTCATTGTTGCAGCTCTGTTTATATGGAGCTGTTTGAATCAGAACAGCCTATCAGATGGTAAACAAAGAACATTACAATACGTACAGCTTCATCTCCCAGAGCCGTTAGGATGCTGAGTCGCACTTTGTAGCCGTTAGAAGCATCTGTAAAACAACATGTTTATATGTTAGAGGACTCTTTAAAGTAGAGACACTACATACTGATACACACCTGAACATCAGCAGGAGAGGACTCTTTAAAGTAGAGACCCTACATACTGATATACACCTGAACATCAGCAGGAGAGGGCTCTTTAAAGTAGAGACACTACATACTGATATACACCTGAACATCAGCAGGAGAGGACTCTTTAAAGTAGAGACACTACATACTGATATACACCTGAACATCAGCAGGAGAGGACTCTTTAAAGTAGAGACACTACATACTGATATACACCTGGACATCAGCAGGAGAGGGCTCTTTAAAGTAGAGACACTACATACTGATATACACCCGAACATCAGCAGGAGAGGACTCTTTAAAGTAGAGACACTACATACTGATATACACCTGAACATCAGCAGGAGAGGACTCTTAAAGTGGAGACACTACATACTGATATACACCTGAACATCAGCAGGAGAGGACTCTTTAAAGTAGAGACTACATACTGATATACACCTGGACATCAGCAGGAGAGGACTCTTTAAAGTAGAGACACTACATACTGATATACACCTGAACATTAGCAGGAGAGGGACTCTTTAAAGTGGAGACACTACATACTGATATACACCTGAACATCAGCAGGAGAGGACTCTTTAAAGTAGAGACACTACATACTGATATACACCTGAACATCAGCAGGAGAGGACTCTTTAAAGTAGAGACACTACTAGATATACACCTGACATCAGCAGGAGAGGACTCTTTAAAGTAGAGACACTACATACTGATTATACACCTGAACATAGCAGGAGAGGACTCTTTAAAGTGAGACACTACATACTGATATACACCTGAACATCAGCAGGAGAGGACTCTTTAAAGTAGAGACACTACATACTGATATACACCTGAACATCAGCAGGAGAGGACTCTTTAAAGTAGAGACACTACATACTGATATACACCTGGACATCAGCAGGAGAGGACTCTTTAAAGTAGAGACACTACATACTGATATACACCTGAACATTAGCAGGAGAGGACTCTTTAAAGTGGAGACACTACATACTGATATACACCTGAACATCAGCAGGAGAGGACTCTTTAAAGTAGAGACACTACATACTGATATACACCTGAACATCAGCAGGAGAGGCTCTTTAAAGTAGAGACACTACATACTGATATACATCTGAACATCAGCGGGAGAGGACTCTTTAAAGTAGAGACACTACATACTGATATACACCTGAACATAGCAGGAGAGGACTCTTTAAAGTAGAGACACTACATACTGATATACACCTGAACATCAGCAGGAGAGGACTCTTTAAAGTAGAGACACTACATACTGATATACACCTGAACATCAGCAGGAGAGGACTCTTTAAAGTAGAGACACTACATACTGATATACACCTGAACATCAGCAGGAGAGGACTCTTTAAAGTAGAGACACTACATACTGATATACACCTGAACATCAGCAGGAGAGGACTCTTTAAAGTAGAGACACTACATACTGATATACACCTGAACATCAGCAGGAGAGGACTCTTTAAAGAAGAGACACTACACACTGATATACACCTGAACATCAGCAGGAGAGGACTCTTTAAAGTAGAGACACTACATACTGATGTACACCTGAACATCAGCAGGAGAGGACTCTTTAAAGTAGAGACGCTACATACTGATATACACCTGAACATCAGCAGGAGAGGACTCTTTAAAGTAGAGAACCTACATACTGATATACACCTGAACATCAGCAGGAGAGGACTCTTTAAAGTAGAGACACTACATACTGATATACACCTGAACATCAGCAGGAGAGGACTCTTTAAAGTAGAGACACTACATACTGATGTACACCTGAACATCAGCAGGAGAGGACTCTTTAAAGTAGAGACACTACACACTGATATACACCTGAACATCAGCAGGAGAGGACTCTTTAAAGTATAAGTCACAGCTGACGTCACATGGAGGCTAACTCTTGAGTTATTTGTTAATCCGGTTCCACTTCAGATTAGAAACAACCTGTTTCTGTTGCTCAGTATTGAATGTAGAGTTTTAAAGAGAGTCTAAACTGATTGGATGTGTGGACGTGTGCCTACCTGGAGCACAGAGCTGAGCAGCAGCAGAGGACACACACAGCAGCAGGAATACAACGTCCTCCATGTTCAACCAGCGGAGAATAATGAGTGTCTCCAGGTTGAGCAGCGTCTCAGAGTTAATGATTGAGCCTTCTCCTCTGCAGTAAAAGCTGTTTGCTCAGCTTATATTATTACTGGGAGCTGTTGTTTACCCACTCACAGGTAACTAAGTACATTTACTCAAGTACTTCGTTACACTTTAGAGATACTTGTAGTTTATTTTAGTTTTCAATGTTATGATACTGTGTACTCTCCCCTGATAATATATCTCTCTGTGAGACTGGACACAGATACATCTTATCAGTGTGATGGAGACTGGAATGTGCAGATTGTATCAAAGTGTGATTAAATGTGTGTGTTGTGTGTGTGTGTGTGTGTGTGTGTGTGTGTGTGAGATAAGAGCAGGAAGTGGAAACACACTGACCTCCCTGTG
>CM062270.1:38969218-38991718 GCA_031216635.1 Dissostichus eleginoides | reverse complement strand
GAGCCTGAGAGCAGGTGAGAGGGGGAGGAGCCTGAGAGCAGGTGAGAGGAGGGGAGGAGCCTGAGAGCAGGTGAGAGGGGGAGGAGGTGAGGGGGAGGAGCCTGAGAGCAGGTGAAGGGGAGGAGCCTACAGGTGAGGAGGGGGGAGGAGCCTACATGTGAGGGGGGAGGAGCCTGAGAGCAGGTGAGAGGGGGAGGAGGTGAGGGGGAGGAGCCTGAGAGCTGGTGAAGGGGAGGAGCCTGAGAGCAGGTGAGAGGGGGAGGAGGTGAGGGGGAGGAGCCTGAGAGCTGGTGAAGGGGAGGAGCCTGAGAGCAGGTGAAGGGGAGCAGCCAGTGAGGAGGGGGGAGGACAGCAGGTGAGGGGGAGGAGCCTGAGAGCAGGTGAGGGGGGGGGGGTCTACAGGTGAGGGGGGAGGAGCCTGAGAGCAGGTGAGAGGGGGAGGAGGTGAAGGGGGAGGAGCCTGAGAGCTGGTGAAGGGGAGGAGCCTGAGAGCAGGTGAAGGGGAGGAGCCTACAGATGAGGAGGGGGGAGGACAGCAGGTGAGGGGGGGAGGACCCTACAGGTGAGGAGGGGGGAGGACAGCAGGTGAGGGGGAGGAGCCTGAGAGCAGGTGAGGGGGGAGGAGCCTACAGGTGAGGGGGAGGAGCCTGTCTGAAGAGAGGAAGAAGTGAGCTACAGGAGTCCTGCAGGATCATCAGATTATGGGGGATTATCCTCAGAGCTCTCTCTCAGGATGGATTATGTGGGGAGGGGGGGGGGGCAGCTCCTCCTGATTAATCCTCTAAATCCAGAGAGGTCAAAGGTCACAGGAAGCTGCTCTCCAGAGGAACCTGGAAACAGGAAGTGCATTGACTCTGTGTATCAGGGCCCTGATTGGTTCAAACAGCTATCAATCATTGAGAGAGGGTTGAGTTTAAAACCTCTTTAGAAAAACCTCTGAGATGAATCCGCTAGATTTACAATAAATATTCACTCGAGATTAAAACACCACGTTCTCAAAGGAACCATTTTATGAATACCTGTGTCTCCCCCCCCCCCCCTCCCTCCCCCTCAGATCTCCCTCTCCCCAGGTTTGAGGGTCTGAAGAACGATCCAGAGGTCTGGTTCCCCCCTGCAGACGAGGGGGAGACACAGGTGAGGAACAGAGGGGGGGAGGGGGGGAGACACAGGTGAGGAACAGCTGGAGGGAGGGGGGGAGACACAGGTGAGAAACAGCTGGAGGTAGGGGGGGAAACACAGGTGAGGAACAGAGGGGGGGAGACACAGGTGAGAAACAGCTGGAGGGAGGGGGGGAGACACAGGTGAGGAACAAGGGGGGAGGGGTGAGACACAGGTGAGGAACAGCTGAAGGGAGGGGGGAGACACAGGTGAGGAACAGAGGGGGGGAGACACAGGTGAGGAACAGAGGGGGGAGGGGGGAGACACAGGTGAGGAACAGAGGGGGGGAGACACAGGTGAGGAACAGCTGGAGGGAGGGGGGGAGACACAGGTGAGGAACAGAGGGGGGAGGGGGGAGACACAGGTGAGGAACAGCTGAAGGGAGGGGGGAGACACAGGTGAGGAACAGCTGGAGGGAGGGGGGAGACACAGGTGAGGAACAGCTGGAGGGAGGGGGGAGACACAGGTGAGGAACAGCTGGAGGGAGGGGGGAGACACAGGTGAGGAACAGCTGGAGGGACATGAACCCTCAGGTGTAAACAGAGAACTAGAACCCTAACCAGAACCTTTGGGTTCTCTCACAGCAGGGATCTGGTTCAGAGAACTAGAACCCTAAGCAGAACCTTTGGGTTCTCTCACAGCAGGGATCTGGTTCAGAGAACTAGAACCCTAACCAGAACCTTTGGGTTCTCTCACAGCAGGGATCTGGTTCAGAGAACTAGAACCCTAACCAGAACCTTTGGGTTCTCTCACAGCAGGGATCTGGTTCAGAGAACTAGAACCCTAAGCAGAACCTTTGGGTTCTCTCACAGCAGGGATCTGGTTCAGAGAACTAGAACCCTAAGCAGAACCTTGGGGTTCTCTCACAGCAGGGATCTGGTTCAGAGAAACGATGCAAACAAAGACACAGAAAGGAGAACATGTTTTTTAAAGAAAGTACGATTAGAAAAGGTGTTTTAAAACCTTTAAAGACTATTGTAACACGTTTAAAATAAGACAATATTTACATAACATATAAACATTTCCGGATGTCTCAGAGAAACACTCTCTGTGTACTGTGTGTGTACATGTTATATACAGTATATATATATATATACAGTATATATATATATGTATATAACATGTATATATACACACAGTATACAGAGAAACACTCTCTGTGTACTGTGTGTGTACATGTTATATACAGTATATATATATATATACAGTATATATATATATGTATATAACATGTATATATACACACAGTATACAGAGAAACACTCTCTGTGTACGGTGTGTGTGTACATGTTATATATATATATATATATATACAGTATACAGAACAGACTGAGTGAGACTGTGAACGTACCCCATTGTTCTTTATGGAGCACCAGAGGAATCAGGGAAGCCATTGTTTCTGGATTAGGATTCAAATCTGTAAAAAGTCTTGTAATCTCTTCAGAACTGGAACATGGGGGGGGAACATGGGGGGGGGGGGGGCTTTAAAAGAGTCAGAAGTTGTGAACATAATAAACACAGAGTGATGACGGAGAGACAAGAGATGAGGAAACGGTAGAAACTGAAGAAAGCTTCTCTTGGATTTAAAGTTACATTTTACATTTATTCTCAATCTAATGTTTAATATTCCATTCCTCACATACTTATATATAATAATATATATAATATATATATATTTTGTTACTGTACATTTGCATTTCTACAAGTATATTTTCTACTTTTTGTAATGCTATCTTATTTCTGTTTGAGATGTTTACATTTTGGATTGTTTATTTCTACTCTTTTCATTTCTCTAATGTACCTTTTCTTTTATGCTGCAACGCAAACATTTCCCCAATTTGGATCAATAAAGTACTTCTTATCTTATCTCTTATCTCTTATCTTATCTCTTATCTTATCTCTTATCTTATCTCTTATCTTATCTCTTATCTTATCTCTTATCTCTTATCTTATCTCTTATCTCTTATCTTATCTCTTATCTCTTATCTTATCTCTTATCTTATCTCTTATCTTATCTCTTATCTTATCTCTTATATCTTATCTTATCTTATCTCTTATCTTATCTCTTATCTCTTATCTTATCTCTTATATCTTATCTTATCTCTTATCTCTTATCTTATCTCTTATCTTATCTCTTATCTCTTATCTTATCTCTTATCTTATCTCTTATATCTTATCTTATCTCTTATCTTATCTCTTATCTTATCTCTTATCTCTTATCTTATCTCTTATCTTATCTCTTATCTTATCTCTTATATCTTATCTTATCTCTTATCTTATCTCTTATCTTATCTCTTATATCATATCTTATCTCTTATCTTATCTCTTATATCTTATCTTATCTCTTATCTTATCTCTTATATCTTATCTTATCTCTTATCTTATCTCTTATATCTTATCTCTTATATCTTATCTTATCTCTTATCTCTTATCTTATCTCTTATATCTTATCTTATCTCTTATCTCTTATCTTATCTCTTATCTTATCTCTTATCTTATCTCTTATCTCTTATCTTATCTCTTATCTTATCTCTTATATCTTATCTTATCTCTTATCTTATCTCTTATCTTATCTCTTATCTCTTATCTTATCTCTTACTTATCTCTTATCTTATCTCTTATCTCTTATCTTATCTCTTATCTTATCTCTTATATCTTATCTTATCTCTTATCTTATCTCTTATCTTATCTCTTATCTCTTATCTTATCTCTTATCTTATCTCTTATCTTATCTCTTATATCTTATCTTATCTCTTATCTTATCTCTTATCTTATCTCTTATATCATATCTTATCTCTTATCTTATCTCTTATATCTTATCTTATCTCTTATCTTATCTCTTATATCTTATCTTATCTCTTATCTTATCTCTTATCTTATCTCTTATCTTATCTTATCTCTTTTCTTATCTTATCTTAAAGAGTCCCTGAACCCCTCGTGATGCCTTCAGGCTCCTGATATCTCTCTAACACTGCCCTCCTCTCCCAGCAGGAGTCCTGGTCTCCCCCCCGCTCTCCCAGCTGTTCCCCCCCACAGCACAGGTTTCCATACAGCCAGAGGAGCGACCCCCCCACAGGTGAGACCCCCCCACAGGTGAGACCCCCACAGATGAGACCCCCCCCACAGGTGAGACCCCCCACAGATGAGACCCCCCCACAGGTCAGACCCCCCCCCAAAGTAATAACTCCACACAGAAATCTGATCTTAAAACTAAACTTTCATCTCATCTCATCTCCTCTCCTCTCATTCATCTCTCCTCTCATCTCTTATCTCATCTCCTCTCCTCTCATTCATCTCTCATCTCTCCTCTCATCTCTTATCTCATCTCTTCTCCTCTCCTCTCATCTCCTCTCCTCTCATTCATCTCTCATCTCATCTCTCCTCTCATCTCTTATCTCATCTCCTCTCCTCTCATCTCCTCTCCTCTCATTCATCTCATCTCTTATCTCATCTCTCCTCTCATCTCATTCATCTCATCTCTTCTCATCTCATCTCTTATCTCATCTCTTCTCATCTCTTCTCCTCTCCTCTCATCTCATCTCTTATCTCATCTCTTCTCCTCTCATCTCTTCTCCTCTCATCTCATCTCATCTCTTATCTCATCTCTCCTCTCATCTCCTCTCATCTCATTCATCTCTCATCTCATCTCTCCTCTCATCTCTTATCTCATCTCTTCTCCTCTCCTCTCATCTCCTCTCCTCTCATTCATCTCATCTCTTATCTCTTCTCTCCTCTCATCTCATTCATCTCCTCTCTTCTCATCTCATCTCGTATCTCATCTCATCTCTTCTCCTCTAATCTCATCTCTTATCTCATCTCTTCTCCTCTCATCTCTTCTCCTCTCATCTCATCTCTTATCTCATCTCTCGTCTCATCTCCTCTCATCTCATTCATCTCATCTCTTCTCATCTCATCTCTTATCTCATCTCTTCTCATCTCATCTCTTCTCCTCTAATCTCATCTCTTATCTCATCTCTTCTCCTCTCATCTCTTCTCCTCTCATCTCATCTCATCTCTTATCTCATCTCTCGTCTCATCTCCTCTCATCTCATTCATCTCATCTCTTCTCATCTCATCTCTTATCTCATCTCTTCTCATCTCCTCTCCTCTCATTCATCTCATCTCTTATCTCATCTCTCCTCTCATCTCATCTCCTCTCATCTCATTCATCTCATCTCTTCTCATCTTATCTCATCTCATTCATCTCATCTAATTTAATCTCTCATCTCATTCATCTCATCTCATCTTATCTCATCTCTTCTCATTCATCTCATCTCATCTTATCTCATCTCTCATCTCATCTCTTCTCATTCATCTCCTCTCCTCTCATTCATCTCCTCTCATCTCATTCATCTCATCTCTTCTCCTCTCATCTCCTCTCATTCATCTCATCTCCTCTCATCTCATTCATCTCCTCTCATCTCATTCATCTCATTCATCTCCTCTCATCTCATTCATCTCATCTCTCCTCTCATCTCCTCTCATCTCATTCATCTCATCTAATTTAATCTCTCATCTCATCTCTCATCTTATCTCATCTCTCATCTCATCTCTTCTCATCTCTTCTCATCTCTTCTCCTCTCCTCTCATCTCCTCTCCTCTCATTCATCTCATCTCTTCTCATCTCATTTCATCTCTCATCTCATCTCTCCTCTCTTCTCTTCTCATCTCTTCTCCTCTCATCTCATCTCTTCTCCTCTCATTCATCTCATCTCTTCTCATCTCTTATCTCTCCTCTCATCTCAACTCCTCTCATCTCATTCATCTCATCTCTTCTCATCTCATCTCATTCATCTCATCTCTCCTCTCATCTCATCTCATTCATCTCATTCATCTCATCTAATTTCATCTCTCATCTCTCATCTTATCTCTCATCTCATCTCTCATCTTATTTCATCTCTTCTCATCTCATTTCATCTCTCATCTCATATTATCTCATGTCTCATCTTATCTCATTCATCTCATCTCATTTCATCTCTCATCTCATCTCTCATCTTATCTCATCTCTCATCTTATCTCATTCATCTCATCTCTTCTCATTTCATCTCTCATCTCATCTTATCTCATCTCTCATCTTATCTCATCTCTCATCTCCTCTCTCATCTCATCTCATCTCTCATCTTATCTCATCTCTCATCTTATCTCATCTCACCTCTCTTCTCATCTCATCTCTCATCTTATCTCATCTCTCATCTTATCTCATCTCTCATCTTATCTCATCTCATCTCTCATCTCATCTCTCATCTCATCTCATTCATCTCCTCTCCTCTCATTCATCTCCTCTCATCTCATTCATCTCATCTCTTCTCCTCTCATCTCCTCTCATTCATCTCATCTCCTCTCATCTCATTCATCTCCTCTCATCTCATTCATCTCATTCATCTCCTCTCATCTCATTCATCTCATCTCTCCTCTCATCTCATCTCCTCTCATCTCATTCATCTCATCTAATTTAATCTCTCATCTCATCTCTCATCTTATCTCATCTCTCATCTCTTCTCATCTCTTCTCATCTCTTCTCCTCTCCTCTCATCTCCTCTCCTCTCATTCATCTCATCTCTTCTCATCTCATTTCATCTCTCATCTCATCTCTCCTCTCTTCTCTTCTCATCTCTTCTCCTCTCATCTCATCTCTTCTCCTCTCATTCATCTCATCTCTTCTCATCTCTTATCTCTCCTCTCATCTCAACTCCTCTCATCTCATTCATCTCATCTCTTCTCATCTCATCTCATTCATCTCATCTCTCATCTCATCTCATTCATCTCATTCATCTCATCTAATTTCATCTCTCATCTCATCTCTCATCTTATCTCTCATCTCATCTCTCATCTTATTTCATCTCTTCTCATCTCATTTCATCTCATCTCATATTATCTCATGTCTCATCTTATCTCATTCATCTCATCTCATTTCATCTCTCATCTCATCTCTCATCTTATCTCATCTCTCATCTTATCTCATTCATCTCATCTCTTCTCATTTCATCTCTCATCTCATCTTATCTCATCTCTCATCTTATCTCATCTCTCATCTCCTCTCTCATCTCATCTCATCTCTCATCTTATCTCATCTCTCATCTTATCTCATCTCTCATCTCATCTCACCTCTCTTCTCATCTCATCTCTCATCTTATCTCATCTCTCATCTTATCTCATCTCATCTCTCATCTCATCTCATTCATCTCCTCTCATCTCTTATCTCATCTCATTCATCTCATCTCATTTCATCTCTCATCTCATCTCTTATCTCATCTCATCTCTCATCTCATCTCTCATCTCATATTATCTCATCTCTCATCTCATCTCTCATCTCATCTCTCATCCCATCTCTCATCTCTCATCTCATCTCTCATCTCATCTCTCATCTCTCATCTCATCTCTCATCTCATCATCTCATCTCTCATCTCTCATCTCATCTCTCATCCCATCTCTCATCTCTCATCTCTCATCTCATCTCTCATCTCATCTCTCATCTCTCATCTCATCTCTCATCTCATCATCTCATCTCTCATCTCTCATCTCATCTCTCATCCCATCTCTCATCTCTCATCTCTCATCTCATCTCTCATCTCATCTCTCATCTCATCTCTCATCTCATCTCTCATCTCATCATCTCATCTCTCATCTCATCTCTCATCTCATCTCTCATCTCATATTATCTCATCTCATTTCTCATCTCATATTATCTCATCTCATCTCTCTTCTCATCTCTCATCTCATCATCTCATCTCTCATCTCATCTCATCTCTCATCTCTCATCTCATCTCTCATCTCATATTATCTCATCTCATTTCTCATCTCATATTATCTCATCTCATCTCTCATCTCATCTCTCATCTCATATTATCTCATCTCATCTCTCATCTCTCATCTCATCTCTCATCTCATATTATCTCATCTCATTTCTCATCTCATATTATCTCATCTCTCATCTCATCTCATATTATGTCCTCTTATCGCAACTCATCTCATCTTATATTATCTCATCTCATTTAATCTCATCTCATATTATCTTATCTTAACCCCTGATGTCCTCCATGTCTCTCTGCAGGTCATGAGGTCAGACCCCCCCTCAGTTTCCATCCGGAGCGGGGGTTCAGGAGCAGAGCAGAGCCAGCTGGAGGGGCTCAGGTACTTTTAAATGTTTTCATTTTATCTTATTAATACAATATTTAAAAAGGGGCGGGACTACCTCAAAGTCAATGTTATTGTCAATCTTTCAGCTTGTGTGTACAGAGAGAGAGAGAGATCGAAATACTGTTTCCCACAATCCTGAGGAATACAAAATACAATATATATAAAAATATGTATAAAAATATGTATATACATATATATATATACACAATCAACAGACACATTTATACATAGGCACACATTAAGACATGAATAGAAGCACAACGATCAATATACACAATAACAGTCACTTCCTGCTGGTTTCATTCATAAAATACTTTACTATAACAACAACAACAACAACAACGATGATGATACATGTGTGTGTGTGTGTGTGTGTGTGTGTCTGTGTGTCTGTGTGTGTGTGTGTGTGTGTCTGTGTGTGTGTGTGTCTGTGTGTCTGTGTGTGTGTGTCTGTGTGTGTGTGTGTGTGTGTGGGTCTGTGTCTGTGTGTGTGTGTGGGTCTGTGTGTCTGTGTGTGTGTGTGTGTGTCTGTGTGTCTGTGTGTCTGTGTGTGTGTCTGTGTGTCTGTGTGTCTGTGTGTGTGTGTGTGTGTGTCTGTGTGTGTGTGTGTCTGTGTGTCTGTGTGTGTGTGTGTGTCTGTGTGTGTGTGTGTGTCTGTGTGTGTGTGTGGGTCTGTGTGTCTGTGTGTGTGTGTGTGTGTGTGTGTCTGTGTGTCTGTGTGTGTGTCTGTGTGTCTGTGTGTGTGTGTGTGTGTGTGTGTGTGTGTCTGTGTGTCTGTGTGTCTGTGTGTGTGTGTGTGTGTATGTGTGTGTGTGTGTGTGTGTGTGTGTGTGTGTGTGTGTGTGTGTGTGTGTGGGTGTGTGTGTGCAGCCTGAGGACCCCTGGAGGATCTCGGAGGAACAGCTCCAGTATTACACCGCTCAGTTCAGGAGTCTGCAGCCCGACCTGGGGGTTCTGATCCTGGGTACGAATCACCACGAGACCCCTGGATACACTTTACTGGATGTACAGAAGTATAACAGTGTTTATACCCCCCCCCTGTCTGCCCCCCCCCCTCTGTCTGCAGGAAGCATCGCTAAGAACTTCTTCACGAAGTCCAAGCTGCCGATCCCTGAACTGTCTCACATCTGGTGAGAGATACAGTCTGTTCATAACTTACTTTAGATCAGTTTGATTGTTTACTGTATATTATATCTGTATACGTCCCTCTCCTCAGGGAGCTGATAGTGTCCTGCTGATCTTATGTGTATATATACTGTGTACTGTGTATATTATGTATATTATCTGTGTATGTCCCTCCTCAGGGAGCTGAGTGACGTGGACAGAGATGGCGCTCTGTCCTTCTCTGAGTTCTGCACAGCGTTCCATCTCATCGTGGCTCGAAAGAACGGATACCCTCTCCCTGAGACGCTGCCCCCCCCCCTGCAGCTGCACACAGGAACCCCCCCCGAGGTGAGGATGGCATCTCTTTTAAAGGTCTCCTATCATGCAAAATGCACTTTCTGATGTCTTCTCTACATCACCATGTGTCCCCGGTGTGTCCGGAGACTCACAAAGTGATGTCTTTTCTACATCACCATGTGTCCCCGGTGTGTCAGGAGACTCACAAAGTGATGTCTTCTCTACATCAATATGTGTCCCCTGTGTCCCCGTGTGTCCCGGTGTGTCAGGAGACTCACAAAGTGTCCCCTCTCTTTTCCTCCGTACCCACATCTCTAAAAACGGGGAACAACGGAGCTGATCCAGATTTGCTGCTTCATGACCACATTACTCAAATGTGGGCGGGCTTTACACCCACGGGCCAATCAGAAACGTTGCTGTCAGAAACAATGAGACGTGTTCTGGAAGTAATATGGTCTGTGTTTACATTAGCATGCTAACACTCAGAGCTAACCTGTACTGGAGAGAGTATGTGTGAAGAAGCAGGAAATCAAAAGGAACTCACCTTGTGGTAAACCTGAGAGAGAGAAGAGTTTGAGCTCCATGCTGTTTCAGAGAGTCCTTGATGTGGTTTGGAACAGGATATGGAGTTTCATCACGGCAGCATTTAGCTGAGTTTCTGCTGGGAGAGTTCTCCTGATGAGATCTACTCTCTCTCTAAAGCTACAGACCCAGAGACATGTCTTTAGTAACAGCTGGAAGAGAGGGGGGGGGGGCTACAAGGATCTGTTTGGGGTTTGGAGCAGCACACTTCAGAGACATGTCCTTAGTAACAGCTGGAAGAGAGGGGGGGGGGCTACAAGGATCTGTTTGGGGTTTGGAGCAGGACACTTCAGAGACATGTCTTAGTAACAGCTGGAAGAGAGGGGGACGAGGCTACAAGGATCTGTTTGGGGTTTGGAGCAGGACACTTCAGAGACATGTCCTTAGTAACAGCTGGAAGAGAGGGGGGGGGGCTACAAGGATCTGTTTGGGGTTTGGAGCAGGACACTTCAGAGACATGTCCTTAGTAACAGCTGGAAGAGAGGGGGGGGGGCTACAATGATCTGTTTGGGGTTTGGAGCAGGACACTTCAGAGACATGTCCTTAGTAACAGCTGGAAGAGAGGGGGACGAGGCTACAAGGATCTGTTTGGGGTTTGGAGCAGGACACTTTAGAGACATGTCCTTAGTAACAGCTGGAAGAGAGGGGGGGGGGCTACAAGGATCTGTTTGGGGTTTGGAGCAGGACACTTCAGAGACATGTCCTTATATCTGAGAGCTGTAATAAATGCCTAAGAACAGGAGACTTTTAATATAAATCCATAAACAGCTGCAGACTGTCACTTGTTTGTGCAGAGCGCTGAGTCCCGAACCAGACCTCCTCAGGACCTGGACCCCCCCCTGAGGACCAGAACCAGACCTCCTCAGGACCTGGACCCCCCCCTGAGGACCAGAACCAGACCCAGGTGAAGATCCGCTCATTAATAATAATTAATTGGATTAGGACTACTGTTTCTGTTTGTGATTTTATGTAAAGCGTCTTTGAGCATTAGGAAAAGCGCTATAAAAATCCAATGTATTATTATTATTATAATTAATATTATAATTAATATTATTATTAATATTATTATTATTATTAATATTATTATTAATATTATTATTAATATTAATATTATTATTAATATTATTATTAATATTATTATTAATATTATTAATATTATTATTATTATTATTATTATTAATAACAGATTCTGATCTCCTGTATTTATAACATAACAGAGCTGTGCCCCCCCTCCAGGTCGTTCTCCAGCACGTCTATAGAAGAAGCCATGAAGAAGTCAGAGGAGCCCCCGACCCCCCCACCCCGACCCCAGAAGACCCACTCCAGAGCCTCTTCTCTGGACCTCAACAAGCTCTTCCAGCAGGGGGCTCCAGGTAACCCCCCCCCCCTCATAGTGTTTATACCCTCTAACACCAGAAGGGGGCTCCAGAACCCCCCCCCCCCCCATAGTGTTTATACCCTCTAACACCAGCAGGGGGCTCCAGGTAACCCCCCCCCCCCTCATAGTGTTTATACCCTCTAACACCAGCAGGGGGCTCCAGGTAACCCCCCCCTCATAGTGTTTATACCTTCTAACACCAGCAGGGGGCTCCAGCTAACCCCCCCCTCATAGTGTTTATACCCTCTAACACCAGCAGGGGGCTCCAGGTAACCCCCCCCTCATAGTGTTTATACCCTCTAACACCAGCAGGGGGCTCCAGGTAACCCCCCCCTATAGTGTTTATACCTTCTAACACCAGCAGGGGGCTCCAGCTAACCCCCCCCTCATAGTGTTTATACCCTCTAACACCAGCAGGGGGCTCCAGGTAACCCCCCCTCATAGTGTTTATACCCTAACACCAGCAGGGGGCTCCAGCTAACCCCCCCCCCCCTCATAGTGTTTATACCCTCTAACACCAGCAGGGGGCTCCAGGTAACCCCCCCTCATAGTGTTTATACCCTCTAACACCAGCAGGGGGCTCCAGGTAACCCCCCCTCATAGTGTTTATACCCTCTAACACCAGCAGGGGGCTCCAGGTAACCCCCCCCTCATAGTGTTTATACCTTCTAACACCAGCAGGGGGCTCCAGCTAACCCCCCCCTCATAGTGTTTATACCCTCTAACACCAGCAGGGGGCTCCAGGTAACCCCCCCCCCCCCTCATAGTGTTTATACCCTCTAACACCAGCAGAGGGCTCCAGGTAACCCCCCCCTCATAGTGTTTATACCCTCTAACACCAGCAGGGGGCTCCAGGTAACCCCCCCCCCCTCATAGTGTTTATACCCTCTAACACCAGCAGGGGGCTCCAGGTAACCCCCCCTCATAGTGTTTATACCCTCTAACACCAGCAGAGGCTGAGATCACTGGAGGACAGAGTTGGTGCCGTGTGCACAGACAGGGTCAACGTCGGTATGAACAACAGAATTGTGCCAAAACTCCGCCAACTGGCTGCAGTGGGAGAGTCCCCTCCTGGGCACATTCTGTGCCCCGCGCACACACTGGAGAACCGCGCACACACTGGAGAACTGTGCACACACTGGAGAACCGCGCACACACTGGAGAACCGCGCAAAATCAGCTGATCACAATGTTCCTTAATGTGAGACCTTTAATCGCTCTGTGGTCAATCTGCTGCAGTTTCATTTACAACAAGGTGGAGCAAAACACACTCTGCAAACTTACTCAGGGGGTTAATGGAAGAGTTTGAAATCAGACAGAGGTGGGAGAAGTACTCAGGTCTTGTACTTGAGTAAAAGTAGAAGTACTCAGGTCTTGTACTTGAGTAAAAGTAGAAGTACTCAGATCTTGTACTTGAGTAAAAGTAGAAGTACTCAGATCTTGTACTTGAGTAAAAGTAGAAGTACTCAGATCTTGTACTTGAGTAAAAGTAGAAGTACTCAGATCTTGTACTTGAGTAAAAGTAGAAGTACTCAGATCTTGTACTTGAGTAAAAGTAGAAGTACTCAGATCTTGTACTTGAGTAAAAGTAGAAGTACTCAGATCTTGTACTTGAGTAAAGTAGAAGTACTCAGATCTTGTACTTGAGTAAAAGTAGAAGTACTCAGATCTTGTACTTGAGTAAAAGTAGAAGTACTCAGATCTTGTACTTGAGTAAAAGTAGAAGTACTCAGATCTTGTACTTGAGTAAAAGTAGAAGTACTCAGATCTTGTACTTGAGTAAAAGTAGAAGTACTCAGATCTTGTACTTGAGTAAAAGTAGAAGTACTCAGATCTTGTACTTGAGTAAAAGTAGAAGTACTCAGATCTTGTACTTGAGTAAAAGTAGAAGTACTCAGATCTTGTACTTGAGTAAAAGTAGAAGTACTCAGATCTTGTACTTGAGTAAAAGTAGAAGTACTCAGATCTTGTACTTGAGTAAAAGTAGAAGTACTCAGATCTTGTACTTGAGTAAAAGTAGAAGTACTCAGATCTTGTACTTGAGTAAAGTAGAAGTACTCAGATCTTGTACTTGAGTAAAAGTAGAAGTACTCAGATCTTGTACTTGAGTAAAAGTAGAAGTACTCAGATCTTGTACTTGAGTAAAAGTAGAAGTACTCAGATCTTGTACTTGAGTAAAAGTAGAAGTACTCAGATCTTGTACTTGAGTAAAAGTAGAAGTACTCAGATCTTGTACTTGAGTAAAAGTAGAAGTACCAGAGTGTAGGAATACTCTGTTACAGTAAAAGTCCTGCATTCAAAATGTTCCTCAAGTGAAAGTAGAAAAGTATTCTCATCAAAATATAGTGAAAGTAGCGACAGTAAAAGTAGTCATTGTGCAGATTGGTCCATTTCAGAATAATATATATGATATGTTTTATAATGATTGATCATGAAAGTGTTCTCAAAGCTGGTAAAGGTGCAGCTAGTTTGAATGACTTTGTATACTGCAGGGTAGCTTGTGGATTTACTCCAGGTGGAACTAAAGTCTGATTTAACACTTGATTATATTTCACATCATTCATCCAGATCTGTGAAGTAACTAAAGGGATTAAATACATGTAGTGGAGTAGAAGTACACCATGTACCTCTGAACTGTAGAGGAGTAGAAGTACACCATGTACCTCTGAACTGTACTGGATAATATGGAGTGTAGACACTTGAATAAGTGTACTTAGTAACTTCCCACATCTGAAATCAGATATGACTTCAAGTCATGTGATCATTTCTTAGTATTTGATCCTTCCACTTGGCCTCAGGAAATGCAAGGACTTCACAGTTTGGGCAACAAGTTTTGGAGAAAGCAAATCGGAGGCTTAAAAAGAGACAGGGAGGCGCATCTTCATCATCTTCATCATCTTGCATGCAAGAAGTGTAAATAGAGGACAGTGAAGGAGACACTGAGGAAGACCACGCTTTGTGTGTCTCCTGGTACTCATCTGAGTAACTCACTAAACAAGTGATGTGCTCCCCTGGATAT
This sequence comes from Dissostichus eleginoides, assembly GCA_031216635.1. Lineage (NCBI taxonomy): Eukaryota > Metazoa > Chordata > Actinopteri > Perciformes > Nototheniidae > Dissostichus > Dissostichus eleginoides. The sequence goes on along the minus strand of CM062270.1, from coordinate 38,977,044 downwards.
AGTGACGCTCTTGAAGGGAAGTTAGAAGAATACGAGTTTTAATGAAATATATACTCAGTACAGATCATACAAATACCTGTACTTTAATATATACTCAGTACAGATCATACAAATACCTGTACTTTAATATATACTCAGTACTAAGGGTGTAACGGTTCACAGAATTCACGGTTCGGTACGTACCTCGGTTTGGGGGTCACGGTTCGGTACGTACCCCGGTTTGGGGGTCACGGTTCGGTACGTACCTCGGTTTGGGGGTCACGGTTCGGTACGTACCCCGGTTTGGGGGTCACGGTTCGGTACGTACCCGGTTTGGGGGTCACGGTTCGGTACGTACCTCGGTTTGGGGGTCACGGTTCGGTACGTACCTCGGTTTGGGGGTCACGGTTCGGTACGTACCCGGTTTGGGGGTCACGGTTCGGTACGTACCTCGGTTTGGGGGTCACGGTTCGGTACGTACCCGGTTTGGGGGTCACGGTTCGGTACGTACCCGGTTTGGGGGTCACGGTTCGGTACGTACCTCGGTTTGGGGTCACGGTTCGGTACGTACCTCGGTTTGGGGGTCACGGTTCGGTACGTACCCGGTTTGGGGGTCACGGTTCGGTACGTACCTCGGTTTGGGGTCACGGTTCGGTACGTACCTCGGTTTGGGGGTCACGGTTCGGTACGTACCCGGTTTGGGGTCACGGTTCGGTACGTACCTCGGTTTGGGGGTCACGGTTCGGTACGTACCTCGGTTTGGGGTCACGGTTCGGTACGTACCTCGGTTTGGGGTCACGGTTCGGTACGGGTTCGGTAAACAAGAAAAAGCAAAAAAAAGTCCCAAATGCATAATTCCAGGTTGTTTTTTATTTATTTGAACAGTAAGTGCAAGTGTCAGTTTAAAAATCAAGGTTAATTTTGAATAATGAACTTTATTACACAGTTAAAAACAAACCACAAACAGTACCACACACTCAGATGGTCATATTCTCTATAATGGCTGATGTCAAACAAAAAGGTTCAATAAGCTGTAAAACTAAAAAGAATGTCTTGAAAATATTACAAAATAAATAATAAGAAAGTGTTTCAATCCCAATCAATAAAAGCCGGGGTCCTCTACTATTGCATCAGGGCGCAGCATAGCCGTTGAAAAACACATGCCAAAAGCTTCCGTTATTTCTTTTGGTCTCTCGGCTCTCATGTCTCTTGGCTTCTTAAAAGCAGCGGGGACAAGCTGTTGAACTGCTGCTGTCTTTTGTCTCCGGTGACTGGGACATCTGGCTGATGCCTTCTGATAGGATTTAGCATGTTTGGCGTGTGTTACCATTAGCATACCGCACCGCTGCCGAACAACTCCGGCACACCGTCCTCCCGATCCACCACTCGCACTCCATCGTTGTTGTAGTCCACAGGGAACCCGACATGTTCCCACACAGCTGATTTAAAAGAAGCAGGTGGGTTCTGGCTCCTGTGCGTTATCTGAACTCGCCATACTAACTTTTCTTCTTCTTGTATTTTGTTCGTTTTGTTGTGTTTTCTTCTTCTTCATCATTTGTTGTTTAAGGGCGGCAGGCAAACAGCTTCTAGGCGCAATACCGCCCCCTGGATTATATATAGTGTAGTGGATACTGCCCTGAGTGACAGACTTTTTTCCCACTCGTAAAAAAAAAGGCGTATTCGTCGTGTGACTGCATGCACCGAACCGTGACGTCCGAACCCTGACGGTACGGGACGAATACAGATACCGTTACACCCCTACTCAGTACAGATCATATAAATACCTGCACTTTAATATATACTCAGTACAGATCATATAAATACCTGCACTTTAATATATACTCAGTACAGATCATACAAATACCTGTACTTTAATCCTAACTCACCTGGAGAGATGAAATGCTGTCAGGTGACTTCCAGAACATGGGTCAGTGGGGCACCGCAGCCTCTGGTGGACACAATGAGTATTACAACAACAAACAGTAAGAACTGAAAAAGTCTCCTGTCCAAAAAATAATAAAATGTAGAAAATAAACAAGCTCTTCCAGCAGGGGGCGCCAGGTAACCATGCCCCGCCCTCATAGTGTTTATACCCTCAGACCACCAGCAGGGGGCGCCAGGTAACCATGCCCCGCCCTCATAGTGTTTATACCCTCAGACCACCAGCAGGGGGCGCCAGGTAACCATGCCCCGCCCTCATAGTGTTTATACCCTCAGACCACCAGCAGGGGGCCCGGTAACCATGCCCCGCCCTCATAGTGTTTATACCCTCAGACCACCAGCAGGGGGCGCCAGGTAACCATGCCCCGCCCTCATAGTGTTTATACCCTCAGACCACCAGCAGGGGGCGCCAGGTAACCATGCCCCGCCCTCATAGTGTTTATACCCTCAGACCACCAGCAGGGGGCGCCAGGTAACCATGCCCCGCCCTCATAGTGTTTATACCCTCAGACCACCAGCAGGGGGCGCCAGGTAACCATGCCCCGCCCTCATAGTGTTTATACCCTCAGACACCAGCAGGAGGCGCCAGGTAACCATGCCCGCCCTCATAGTGTTTATACCCTCAGACCACCAGCAGGGGGCGCCAGGTAACCATGCCCCGCCCTCATAGTGTTTATACCCTCAGACCACCAGCAGGGGGCGCCAGGTAACCATGCCCGCCCTCATAGTGTTTATACCCTCAGACCACCAGCAGGAGGCGCCAGGTAACCATGCCCCGCCCTCATAGTGTTTATACCCTCAGACCACCAGCAGGAGGCGCCAGGTAACCATGCCCCGCCCTCATAGTGTTTATACCCTCAGACCACCAGCAGGGGGCGCCAGGTAACCATGCCCCGCCCTCATAGTGTTTATACCCTCAGACCACCAGCAGGAGGCGCCAGGTAACCATGCCTCGCCCTCATAGTGTTTATACCCTCAGACCACCAGCAGGAGGCGCCAGGTAACCATGCCCCGCCCTCATAGTGTTTATACCCTCAGACCACCAGCAGGGGCGCCAGGTAACCATGCCCCGCCCTCATAGTGTTTATACCCTCAGACCACCAGCAGGGGGCGCCAGGTAACCATGCCCCGCCCTCATAGTGTTTATACCCTCAGACCACCAGCAGGGGGCGCCAGGTAACCATGCCCGCCCTCATAGGTTTTACCCTCAGACCACCAGCAGGGCGCCAGGTAACCATGCCCCGCCCTCATAGTGTTTATACCCTCAGACCACCAGCAGGAGGCGCAAGGTAACCATGCCCCGCCCTCATAGTGTTTATACCCTCAGACCACCAGCAGGGGGCGCCAGGTAACCATGCCCCGCCCTCATAGTGTTTATACCCTCAGACCACCAGCAGGGGCGCCAGGTAACCATGCCCCGCCCTCATAGTGTTTATACCCTCAGACCACCAGCAGGGGCGCCAGGTAACCATGCCCCGTCCTCATAGTGTTTATACCCTCAGACCACCAGCAGGAGGCGCCAGGTAACCATGCCCCGCCCTCATAGTGTTTATACCCTCAGACCACCAGCAGGGGCGCCAGGTAACCATGCCCCGCCCTCATAGTGTTTATACCCTCAGACCACCAGCAGGGGGCGCCAGGTAACCATGCCCTCCCCTCATAGTGTTTATACCCTCAGACCACCAGCAGGGGGCGCCAGGTAACCATGCCCTCCCCTCATAGTGTTTATACCCTCAGACCACCAGCAGGAGGCGCCAGGTAACCATGCCCTCCCCTCATAGTGTTTATACCCTCAGACCACCAGTTACAGTGCAGTGTGAGATGTGAATAGTTAAATTAAAAGCTGCGGCAAAAAGAAAGTCTTCAGCCTGGATTCAAAGGTAGTGAGAGTCACAGCGGACCGGCAGGTTTCTGAGAGTTTGATCCAGAGATTTGGAGATACCCCTCACAGAATTCTCTCATTCCTCTTCCTCTAGTCTTCCAGTGAAATGAGAGTGCTTTTGAGACTTTTCTAACCTTTTGATATTCCTTTCATCCTTCTCTTTCATCCATTTTGCATCCCCAGACCACATATTCCTGCTTTACTGTTACCTGAACCCACCTGTGACCACCAACCCCTTTTCTTTTCAATTCCCAGAATTAGGATATTCAAACCTGTTTGAAGACTTCCCTCATGAATCTGTGGCCTTTAAAGGGCTCCAGGTAACCCACCTTTAAAGGGCTCCAGGTAACCCACCTTTAAAGGGCTCCAGGTAACCCACCTTTAAAGGGCTCCAGGTAACACACCTTTAAAGGGCTCCAGGTAACCCACCTTTAAATCTAAACTCAGTACAGATAATATACATACCTGTACTTTAATCCTAACTCACCTGGAGAGATGAAATGCTGTCAGGTGACTTCCAGAACATGGGTCAGAGGGGCACCGCAGCCTCTGGTGGACTTCAGTTACATTTCTTCAGTTACATTTCTGTAAAGGAACTTAAGATGATCTTGAGAAGGTTTAAGATAGGATGAGATGAGAGGAGAGGAGAGGAGAGAGGAGAGGAGAGGAGAGGATAAGATGAGAGGAGAGGAGAGGAGAGGATGAGAGGAGAGGATGAGAGGAGAGGAGAGGAGAGGATGAGAGGAGAGGAGATGAGAGGATAAGATGAGAGGAGAGGAGAGGAGAGGAAAGGAGAGATGAGAGGAGAGGAGAGGATGAGAGGAGAGGAGATGAGAGGAGAGGAGAGGAGAGGAAAGGAGAGGATGAGAGGAGAGGATGAGAGGAGAGAGAGGATAAGATGAGAGGAGAGGAGAGGAGAGGAAGGAGAGGATGAGAGGAGAGGAGAGGATGAGAGGAGAGGAGATGAGAGGATAAGATGAGAGGAGAGGAGAGGAGAGGAAGGAGAGGATGAGAGGAGAGGAGAGGATGAGAGGAGAGGAGAGGAAGGAGAGGAAGAGAGGAGAGGAGAGATGAGAGGAGAGGAGAGGAGGAAGGAGAGGATGAGAGGAGAGGATGAGAGGAGAGGAGAGGAAGGAGAGGATGAGAGGAAGGAGAGGATGAGAGGAGAGGAGAGGATGAGAGGAGAGGAGAAGAGAGGAGAGGAAGGAGAGGATGAGAGGAGAGGAAAGAGAGGATGAGAGGAGAGGAGAGGAGAGGAAGGAGAGGATGAGAGGATAGGAGGAGAGGATGAGAGGAGAGGAAGGAGAGGAAGGAAGGAGAGAATGAGATGAGAGGAGAGGAGAGGAGAGGAGAGGAAGGAGAGGATGAGAGGAGAGGAAGGAGAGGATGAGAGGAGAGGAGAGGAGAGGAAGGAGATGAGACGAAGGAGTGGATGAGAGGACAGGATGAGAGGAGAGGAGAGGAAGGAGAGAATGAGATGAGAGGAGAGGAGAGGATGAGAGGAGAGGAGAGGAGAGGAGAGGAAGGAGAGGATGAGAGGAGAGGAGAGGAGCACTCCCTAAGCACCCGCAAGAAATGTATGTGTCTTCTTTTTTTTTTTATGTGTGAAATTCATAATTTGAAAAAGGATTGATTCTAAAATAATATGCTACAGAACAAGTAGCCTACCAAGTAGAGAGAGAGAGAGAGAGAGAGAGAGAGAGAAGAGAGAGAGAGAGAGAGAGAAGAGAGAGAGAGAGAGAGAGAGAGAGAGAGAGAGAGAGCGCACCGACGGAGATTCGTTGTGGTTAGCATCTGGTGCTAGCTACGCTAACGGATATAAGAGCTTTTTCACAACAAGCTGGAGGAGAGTCCTCTCCTGACAGACTGAGAGTCCTCTCCTGACAGACTGAGAGTCCTCTCCGTCAGACTGAGAGTCCTCTCCTGTCAGACTGAGAGTCCTCTCCTGTCAGACTGAGAGTCCTCTCCTCTCAGTCTGAGAGAGGACCTCTTCCCTGACAGACTGAGAGTCCTCTCCTGTCAGACAGAGAGTCCTCTCCTGTCAGACTGAGAGTCCTCTCCTGTCACAGAGAGTCCTCTCCTGTCAGACTGAGAGTCCTCTCCTCAGACTGAGAGTCCTCTCCTGTCAGACTGAGAGTCCTCTCCTGTCAGACTGAGAGTCCTCTCCTGTCAGACTGAGAGTCCTCTCCTGCAGACTGAGAGTCCTCTCCTGACAGACTGAGAGTCCTCTCCTGTCAGACTGAGAGTCCTCTCCTGTCAGACAGAGAGTCCTCTCCTCTCAGTCTGAGAGTCCTCTCCTCTCAGACTGAGAGGAGAGGACTCTCCTCTCAGTCTGAGAGACTCATGTGAGCTAAAGGACTCTGAGGGTTTAGATAGTTCACTTCAGTCTAAGTTATCTCAGTGGGTCTCAAACGGTTTTGGTCACGAATAATGTAAATAAGTATTTCCGAGGCAAACGTTCATATGATCATTATAGGTATAAAAAAATAAGAGAATAAATGAAAAACAGGTATGAAATACTATCTGACAGTAAAACAAGAATACAGTTTAAAAGGGGAGTGATTAGTAAAATATCCATCAAGAAAAAGTACATCTGCTTCCAGTTCTGCTTCATCTGGTGTTGAGAGAGGTTTCCATAGATCTCCTCATGTTGCTCTCAAAGTGCACCAGATTGATGCTTTTAATGTCAATATTAAAAATAAATCTTCCCTGGGGAGCATGCCCCGGACCCCCTAGAGGAGGTGAGGACCCCTAGAGGAGGTGAGGACCCCCTAGAGGAGGTTAGGACCCCCTAGAGGAGGTGAGGACCCCCCTAGAGGAGGTGAGGACCCCCCTAGAGGATGTTAGGTCCACCTAAAAGCAGGGGGAAAGTGCTAAAAAATAGCACTTTCCCCCTGCTTACACCTATATGCCTTGAGCTGATTATCGAGCCTTCATTGTAAGAGTCGCGAGTGCACTGTGTGTGTGCGTGTGCGTGCGTGCGTGCGTGCGTGCGTGCGTGTGTGCGCGTGCGTGCGTGCGTGTGGGGAGTGTTGCAGTAGAACGTTCCTCTGTAGCGCCCGGTACCTTAATGGGAAAATGTTTGAGCACCCTATGAAACGTCAAGCTACCCCACAGCACCCCAAAACAAATCTCTGACAGAGAGGACTCCTGATTGGACTATAGATGTTAGCCACATTAGCTCAAGTTAGCTCAGAGCTCAGAGATATGTGTCTGTGTTTCAGGAATAAAGAGTGGATGGTTTCCCCCCTCCGGCTCTGCCCCCCGACCTCCAGCCTCTCAGGTGATTATAGAGTCAGAGCATTATAAGCTCATATAAAGAGAGCCTCTGGGGTTCCTCTGGACCTATCATTCATGTCTTTGTCTCCTGTCAGGTTCCTCTGTTCCTCCCCCCCTCAGAGCAACCTCCCCACAGTAAAGATCTCCAGGCCAAAGACCCTCCTCAGAACAAAGACCCTCCTCAGAACAAAGACCCTCCTCAGAACCAGGTTCCTCAGCTGGACTCGCTGACTTCAGCCTCTTCAGAGAGCAGGTGAGACCTGGTTTCTCTGAGTCAGGTGTAATGATGAAACACAGCAACACAACATATTCTGATCAAGGAACACATCGGACCAACACCTGCTCTCCTGAGGGTCTGCGCTCTGCTCGGGTGTGTCCTGCTCTCCTCTCCTGAGGTCTGCGCTCTGCTCGGGTGTGTCCTGCTCTCCTCTCCTGAGGGTCTGCGCTCTGCTCAGGTGTGTCCTGCTCTCCTCTCCTGAGGGTCTGCGCTCTGCTCGGGTGTGTCCTGCTCTCCTCTCCTGAGGGTCTGCGCTCTGCTCAGGTGTGTCCTGCTCTCCTCTCCTGAGGGTCTGCGCTCTGCTGGGGTGTGTCCTGCTCTCCTCTCCTGAGGGTCTGCGCTCTGCTCGGGTGTGTCCTGCTCTCCTCTCCTGAGGGTCTGCGCTCTGCTCGGGTGTGTCCTGCTTCCTCTCCTGAGGGTCTGCGCTCTGCTCGGGTGTGTCCTGCTCCTCTCCTGAGGGTCTGCGAT
>CM062270.1:38965006-38968218 GCA_031216635.1 Dissostichus eleginoides | reverse complement strand
ATAAAGAAGATAAGATAAGAGATAAGATAAGAGATAAGAGATAAGATAAGAGATAAGAGATAAGATAAGAGATAAGATAAGAGATAAGAGATAAGATAAGAGATAAGATAAGAGATAAGATAAGAGATAAGAGATAAGATAAGAGATAAGAGATAAGATAAGAGATAAGATAAGAGATAAGAGATAAGATAAGAGATAAGAGATAAGATAAGAGATAAGATAAGAAGTACTTTATTGATCCAAATTGGGGAAATGTTTGCGTTGCAGCATAAAAGACAAGGTACATTAGAGAAATGAAAAGAGTAGAAATAAACAATCCAAAATGTAAACATCTCAAACAGAAATAAGATAGCATTACAAAAAGTAGAAAATATACTTGTAGAAATGCAAATGTACAGTAACAAAATATATATATATTATATATATTATTATATATAAGTATGTGAGGAATGGAATATTAAACATTAGATTGAGAATAAATGTAAAATGTAACTTTAAATCCAAGAGAAGCTTTCTTCAGTTTCTACCGTTTCCTCATCTCTTGTCTCTCCGTCATCACTCTGTGTTTATTATGTTCACAACTTTCTGACCTCTTTTAAAGCCCCCCCCCCCATGTTCCCCCCCCCATGTTCCAGTTCTGAAGAGATTACAAGACTTTTTACAGATTTGAATCCTAATCCAGAAACAATGGCTTCCCTGATTCCTCTGGTGCTCCATAAAGAACAATGGGGTACGTTCACAGTCTCACTCAGTCTGTTCTGTATACTGTATATATATATATATATATATACAGTATATAACATGTATATATATACTGTATATAACATGTACACACACACAGTACACAGAGAGTGTTTCTCTGTGTACTGTGTGTATATATACATGTTATATACATATATATATATATGTATATAACATGTACACACACACAGTATACAGAGAGTGTTTCTCTGTGTACTGTGTGTATATATACATGTTATATACATATATATATATATGTATATAACATGTACACACACACAGTACACAGAGAGTGTTTCTCTGAGACATCCGGAAATGTTTATATGTTATGTAAATATTGTCTTATTTTAAACGTGTTACAATAGTCTTTAAAGGTTTTAAAACACCTTTTCTAATCGTACTTTCTTTAAAAAACGTGTTCTCCTTTCTGTGTCTTTGTTTGCATCGTTTCTCTGAACCAGATCCCTGCTGTGAGAGAACCCCAAGGTTCTGCTTAGGGTTCTAGTTCTCTGAACCAGATCCCTGCTGTGAGAGAACCCCAAGGTTCTGGTTAGGGTTCTAGTTCTCTGAACCAGATCCCTGCTGTGAGAGAACCCCAAGGTTCTGGTTAGGGTTCTAGTTCTCTGAACCAGATCCCTGCTGTGAGAGAACCCAAAGGTTCTGCTTAGGGTTCTAGTTCTCTGAACCAGATCCCTGCTGTGAGAGAACCCAAAGGTTCTGCTTAGGGTTCTAGTTCTCTGTTTACACCTGAGGGTTCATGTCCCTCCAGCTGTTCCTCACCTGTGTCTCCCCCCTCCCTCCAGCTGTTCCTCACCTGTGTCTCCCCCTCCCTCCAGCTGTTCCTCACCTGTGTCTCCCCCTCCCTCCCAGCTGTTCCTCACCTGTGTCTCCCCCCTCCCTTCAGCTGTTCCTCACCTGTGGTCTCCCCCCTCCCCCCTCTGTTCCTCACCTGTGTCTCCCCCCTCCTCAGCTGTTCCTCACCTGTGTCTCCCCCCTCTGTTCCTCACCTGTGTCTCCCCTCCCCCCTTTTCCTCACCTGTGTCTCCCCCCCTCCCTCCAGCTGTTTCTCACCTGTGTCTCCCCCTCTGTTCCTCACCTGTGTTTCCCCCCCTACCTCCAGCTGTTCTCACCTGTGTCTCCCCCCTCCCTCCAGCTTCCTCACCTGTGTCTCCCCCCTCCCCCCCTCTGTTCCTCACCTGTGTCTCCCCCTCGTCTGCAGGGGGGAACCAGACCTCTGGATCGTTCTTCAGACCTCAAACTGGGGAGAGGGAGATCTGAGGGGGAGGGAGGGGGGGGGGGGGGAGACACAGGTATTCATAAAATGGTTCCTTTGAGAACGTGGTGTTTTAATCTCGAGTGAATATTTATTGTAAATCTAGCGGATTCATCTCAGAGGTTTTTCTAAAGAGGTTTAAACTCAAACCTCTCTCAATGATTGATAGCTGTTTGAACCAATCAGGGCCCTGATACACAGAGTCAATGCACTTCCTGTTTCCAGGTTCCTCTGGAGAGCAGCTTCCTGTGACCTTTGACCTCTCTGGATTTAGAGGATTAATCAGGAGGAGCTGCCCCCCCCCCCTCCCCACATAATCCATCCTGAGAGAGAGCTCTGAGGATAATCCCCCATAATCTGATGATCCTGCAGGACTCCTGTAGCTCTTCTTCCTCTCTTCAGACAGGCTCCTCCCCCTCACCTGTAGGTCCTCCCCCCTCACCTGCTCTCAGGCTCCTCCCCTCATGCTGTCCTCCCCTCCTCACCTGTAGGGTCCTCCCCCCCTCACCTGCTGTCCCCCCCTCCTCATCTGTAGGCTCCTCCCCTTCACCTGCTCTCAGGCTTCCCCTTCACCAGCTCTCAGGCTCCTCCCCTTCACCTCCTCCCCTCTCACCTGCTCTCAGGCTCCTCCCCCCTCACCTGTAGACCCCCCCCCCCTCACCTGCTCTCAGGCTCCTCCCCCTCACCTGCTGTCCTCCCCCTCTCCTCACTGGCTGCTCCCTTCACCTGCTCTCAGGCTCCTCCCCTTCACCAGCTCTCAGGCTCTCCCCCTCACCTCCTCCCCCTCTCACCTGCTCTCAGGCTCCTCCCCTTCACCAGCTCTCAGGCTCCTCCCCCTCACCTCCTCCCCCTCTCACCTGCTCTCAGGCTCCTCCCCCCTCACATGTAGGCTCCTCCCCCTCCTCACCTGTAGGCTCCTCCCCTTCACTGCTCTCAGGCTCCTCCCCCTCACCTCCTCCCCCTCTCACTGCTCTCAGGCTCCTCCCCTCCTCTCACCTGCTCTCAGGCTCCTCCCCCTCTCACCTGCTCTCAGGCTCCTCCCCCTCACCTCCTCCCCCTCTCACCTGCTCTCAGGCTCCTCCCCTCCTCTCACCTGCTCTCAGGCTCCTCCCCCCTCACCTGCTCTCAGGCTCTCCAGTGAACAGGTAGTCCTGCCTGAGCGGCAGCGCAGCTTCAGAGCCGAAGAACTGACGAGTCG
>CM062270.1:38930006-38960006 GCA_031216635.1 Dissostichus eleginoides | reverse complement strand
ATCTGTGTCCAGTCTCACAGAGAGATATATTATCAGGGGAGAGTACACAGTATCATAACATTGAAAACTAAAATAAACTACAAGTATCTCTAAAGTGTAACGAAGTACTTGAGTAAATGTACTTAGTTACCTGTGAGTGGGTAAACAACAGCTCCCAGTAATAATATAAGCTGAGCAAACAGCTTTTACTGCAGAGGAGAAGGCTCAATCATTAACTCTGAGACGCTGCTCAACCTGGAGACACTCATTATTCTCCGCTGGTTGAACATGGAGGACGTTGTATTCCTGCTGCTGTGTGTCCTCTGCTGCTGCTCAGCTCTGTGCTCCAGGTAGGCACACGTCCACACATCCAATCAGTTTAGACTCTCTTTAAAACTTTACATTCAATACTGAGCAACCGAAACAGGTTGTTTCTAATCTGAAGTGGAACCGGATTAACAAATAACTCAAGAGTTAGCCTCCATGTGACGTCAGCTGTGACTTATACTTTAAAGAGTCCTCTCCTGCTGATGTTCAGGTGTATATCAGTCTGTAGTGTCTATACTTTAAAGAGTCCTCTCCTGCTGATGTTCAGGTGTATATCAGTATGTAGTGTCTCTACTTTAAAGAGTCCTCTCCTGCTGATGTTCAGGTGTATATCAGTATGTAGTGTCTCTACTTTAAAGAGTCCTCTCCTGCTGATGTTCAGGTGTATATCAGTATGTAGTGTCTCTACTTTAAAGAGTCCTCTCCTGCTGATGTTCAGGTGTATATCAGTATGTAGTGTCTCTACTTTAAAGAGTCCTCTCCTGCTGATGTTCAGGTGTATATCAGTATGTAGTGTCTCTACTTTAAAGAGTCCTCTCCTGCTGATGTTCAGGTGTGTATCAGTATGTAGTGTCTCTACTTTAAAGAGTCCTCTCCTGCTGATGTTCAGGTGTATATCAGTATGTAGTGTCTCTACTTTAAAGAGTCCTCTCCTGCTGATGTTCAGGTGTATATCAGTATGTAGCTGTCTCTACTTTAAAGAGTCCTCTCCTGCTGATGTTCAGTGTATATCAGTATGTAGTGTCTCTACTTTAAAGAGTCCTCTCCTGCTGATGTTCAGGTGTGTATCAGTATGTAGTGTCTCTACTTTAAAGAGTCCTCTCCTGCTGATGTTCAGGTGTATATCAGTATGTAGTGTCTCTACTTTAAAGAGTCCTCTCCTGCTGATGTTCAGGTGTATATCAGTATGTAGTGTCTCTACTTTAAAGAGTCCTCTCCTGCTGATGTTCAGATGTATATCAGTATGTAGTGTCTCCACTTTAAAGAGCCTCTCTGCTGATGTTCAGGTGTATATCAGTATGTAGTGTCTCCACTTTAAAGAGTCCTCTCCTGCTAATGTTCAGGTGTATATCAGTATGTAGTGTCTCTACTTTAAGAGTCCTCTCCTGCTGATGTCCAGGTGTATATCAGTATGTAGTGTCTCTACTTTAAGAGTCCTCTCCTGCTGATGTTCAGGTGTATATCAGTATGTATGGGTCTCTACTTTAAAGAGTCCTCTCCTGCTGATGTTCAGGTGTATATCAGTATGTAGTGTCTCTACTTTAAAGAGTCCTCTCCTGCTGATGTTCAGGTGTATATCAGTATGTAGTGTCTCTACTTTAAAGAGTCCTCTCCTGCTGATGTTCAGGTGTATATCAGTATGTAGTGTCTCTACTTTAAAGAGTCCTCTCCTGCTGATGTTCAGGTGTATATCAGTATGTAGGGTCTCTACTTTAAAGAGTCCTCTCCTGCTGATGTTCAGGTGTGTATCAGTATGTAGTGTCTCTACTTTAAAGAGTCCTCTAACATATAAACATGTTGTTTTACAGATGCTTCTAACGGCTACAAAGTGCGACTCAGCATCCTAACGGCTCTGGGAGATGAAGCTGTACGTATTGTAATGTTCTTTGTTTACCATCTGATAGGCTGTTCTGATTCAACAGCTCCATATAAACAGAGCTGCAACAATGAATGATCTTTAATCTGCAGTTTACTCTCTAGATTAATGATTTGTGTAGAACCTCAGGAAATATTCAAAATGTCCATCGCAGTGTCTCAGAGTCCAAGGTATTCAAATGTCCAAATATAATCGAACATACCGCAGAGACTTTCAAAATGTCTCATTGGTTGCAGTTCTGTATATAAATGTTAATATACTGAATATTGTCCAGAATGATTATGAGGTGCATGTATAAATGTTCCTGCAGTACGTCTGGAACGACAGCGAGATGTCCTCTTCAGAGCGGCGCTGGCCTTCGCCATGAGGACCGCAGACGGGCAGAACTACGAGTGAGAACACTGTAACTAATGATATTATTTATAAAAGACCTACAGGTGAATGGCTTACAACTAGCTATCAGATATCACCATGAAACCCCCCCCCCCCCCCCACTTCATTACTGACATCAACACAATACAAGTGTTCTGACAGGCGTTTTAGTATGTAATCTGTGCTTGTCTGCAGAAATGTTCCTGTTTCATGTTGTTGACCTGTTGCAGTCAAATGTCTCTGCATGACTCAGAACATACTGTATGTAGGTTGAAATATTCAGATGTCTTCTCTCCTCTGAAGACGTTACAGAAGCTAAAGCTCATGTTTCTCTGTCTTCTCTCCTCTGAAGACGTCACAGAAGCTAAAGCTCAGATGTTTCTCTGTCTTCTCTCCTCTGAAGACGTTACAGAAGCTAAAGCTCAGATGTTTCTCTGTCTTCTCTCCTCTAAAGACGTCACAGAAGCTAAAGCTCAGATGTTTCTCTGTCTTCTCTCCTCTGAAGACGTTACAGAAGCTAAAGCTCATGTTTCTCTGTCTTCTCTCCTCTGAAGACGTTACAGAAGCTAAAGCTCATGTTTCTCTGTCTTCTCTCCTCTGAAGACGTTACAGAAGCTAAAGCTCAGATGTTTCTCTGTCTTCTCTCTCTGAAGACGTTACAGAAGCTAAAGCTCAGATGTTTCTCTCTTCTCTCTCTCTCTAAAGACGTCACAGAAGCTAAAGCTCAGATGTTTCTCTGTCTTCTCTCCTCTGAAGACGTTACAGAAGCTAAAGCTCAGATGTTTCTCTGTCTTCTCTCCTCTGAAGACGTCACAGAAGCTAAAGCTCAGATGTTTCTCTGTCTTCTCTCCTCTGAAGACGTTACAGAAGCTAAAGCTCAGATGTTTCTCTGTCTTCTCTCCTCTGAAGACGTCACAGAAGCTAAAGCTCAGATGTTTCTCTGTCTTCTCTCCTCTGAAGACGTTACAGAAGCTAAGCTCAGATGTTTCTCTGTCTTCTCTCCTCTGAAGACGTTACAGAAGCTAAAGCTCAGATGTTTCTCTGTCTCTCTCCTCTGAAGACGTTACAGAAGCTAAAGCTCAGATGTTTCTCTGTCTTCTCTCCTCTGAAGACGTCACAGAAGCTAAAGCTCAGATGTTTCTCTGTCTTCTCTCCTCTGAAGACGTTACAGAAGCTAAAGCTCAGATGTTTCTCTGTCTTCTCTCCTCTGAAGACGTCACAGAAGCTAAAGCTCAGATGTTTCTCTGTCTTCTCTCCTCTGAAGACGTTACAGAAGCTAAAGCTCAGATGTTTCTCTGTCTTCTCTCCTCTGAAGACGTTACAGAAGCTAAAGCTCATGTTTCTCTGTCTTCTCTCCTCTGAAGACGTTACAGAAGCTAAAGCTCAGATGTTTCTCTGTCTTCTCTCCTCTGAAGACGTTACAGAAGCTAAAGCTCAGATGTTTCTCTGTCTTCTCTCCTCTGAGACGTTACAGACGCTAAAGCTCAGATGTTTCTCTGTCTTCTCTCCTCTGAAGACGTTACAGAAGCTAAAGCTCAGATGTTTCTCTGTCTTCTCTCCTCTGAAGACGTTACGAAGCTACTCAGAAGACAGATAAAGCTCAGATGTTTCTCTGTCTTCTAACCCTAACCCTGAAGTGACTCATGGTTTCTGAACGTGTTTTGAAGCGTGTCGAACGTGCTGGTTTGTGACGAAACGCCCCGAGTGTCCTTCTGGTTCGTGGTGACGTCTCCACTCAACCGCACCCTGCTGGTAGAGAGAAGACAGGTGGAGGAGGCAGTGAGGTAAGCCTGAGGGAATGAGTCCTGAACTGACATGAGTCAGCATTAGGAGTCCTGACATGAGTAAGCATTATGAGTCTAAACCCTGACATGAGTCAGCATTATGAGTCCTGAACCCTGACATGAGTCAGCATTATGAGTCTAAACCCTGACATGAGTCAGCATTATGAGTCCTAAACCCTGACATGAGTCAGCATTATGAGTCCTGAACCCTGACATGAGTCAGTATTATGAGTCTAAACCCTGACATGAGTCAGCATTATGAGTCTAAAACCCTGACATGAGTCAGCATTATGAGTCCTAAACCCTGACATGAGTCAGCATTATGAGTCCTGAACCCTGACATGAGTCAGCATTATGAGTCCTAAACCCTGACATGAGTCAGCATTATGAGTCTAAACCCTGACATGAGTCAGCATTATGAGTCCTGAACCTGACATGAGTCAGCATTATGAGTCTAAACCCTGACATGAGTCAGCATTATGAGTCTAAACCCTGACATGAGTCAGCATTATGAGTCCTAAACCCTGACATGAGTCAGCATTATGAGTCCTGAACCCTGACATGAGTCAGCATTATGAGTCCTAAACCCTGACATGAGTCAGCATTATGAGTCTAAACCCTGACATGAGTCAGCATTATGAGTCCTGAACCCTGACATGAGTCAGCATTATGAGTCTAAACCCTGACATGAGTCAGCATTATGAGTCCTAAACCCTGACATGAGTCAGCATTATGAGTCCTGAACCCTGACATGAGTCAGCATTATGAGTCTAAACCCTGACATGAGTCAGCATTATGAGTCCTGAACCCTGACATGAGTCAGCATTATGAGTCTAAACCCTGACATGAGTCAGCATTATGAGTCCTAAACCCTGACATGAGTCAGCATTATGAGTCCTGAACCCTGACATGAGTCAGCATTATGAGTCCTAAACCCTGACATGAGTCAGCATTATGAGTCCTAAACCCTGACATGAGTCAGCATTATGAGTCCTAAACCCTGACATGAGTCAGCATTATGAGTCTAAACCCTGACATGAGTCAGCATTATGAGTCCTGAACCCTGACATGACTCAGCATTATGAGTCTAAACCCTGACATGAGTCAGCATTATGAGTCTAAACCCTGACATGAGTCAGCATTATGAGTCCTGAACCCTGACATGACTCAGCATTATGAGTCTAAACCCTGACATGAGTCAGCATTATGAGTCCTAAACCCTGACATGAGTCAGCATTATGAGTCCTGAACCCTGACATGAGTCAGCATTATGAGTCCTAAACCCTGACATGAGTCAGCATTATGAGTCCTGAACCCTGACATGAGTCAGCGTTATGAGTCCTAAACCCTGACATGAGTCAGCGTTATGAGTCCTGAACCCTGACATGAGTCAGCGTTATGAGTCCTGAACCCTGACATGAGTCAGCATTATGAGTCCTGAACCCTGACATGAGTCAGCGTTATGAGTCCTGAACCCTGACATGAGTCAGCATTATGAGTCCTAAACCCTGACATGAGTCAGCATTATGAGTCCTGAACTATAGTAAATATATAGTATACTATATATACTGTATACTTACTGTACACTATTAACGCTCCTGTGGAAGAGGATGAGGGTAACCTGTGACATTTCTAAATCTGACTTTTTTCTGAAAATCTCAATGTTTTCTCCAAACAGGAAGTCGAGGAACCGCATCAACAGCGCCTTCCTGCTGACGGATAATACCCTGGAGTTCCTGGGCATCCCCCCCACCCTGGCGGCCCCCGCGCCCCCCTCGTCCCCCCCCTGGCTGATCGTGTTCGGGGTGGTGATGGGAGCCGTGGGCGCCGGCATCGTGCTGGTGCTGGGGACCTCCGTCATGCAGAGGAGACGGTGAGGCTCACTTCAGTTCAATCAGGAGAGACCGTTTTGATGCTAGGAATACACAGATGAATGTAATGGTGTTTGACAATTAGACCCCGTTGAGCTGGAGTATCATTCGGGAGGAGGGCTGCGTCGAGTCACCTTAATGACACCTGTCAGGAGGGGAGAGAGCAGATTTAAAGGGTTAGCAATGCACTGATAGGCTTGTGGGAATAGAGCGAAGTGATAGGTTTAGCTGGGAGTGACGCCTCCGATCACTGATTGAGAGGAGAGAGAGTAGCAAGCTGGGAATATGTGAATGAATGACTAAAGACGGTCTTCCTGGTACGCTAAGCTTCATAATCACTGTCCAGAGTTCCAGGACAACAAAATGTGGTTTCCATCCATCAGGAAACAGAAGGAAAGAGAGATCTGTAAATATCTGACAGCATGTACAGTCCGTACAGTTTGAGGCAGAATACACATTACAAACAGCAGGCAGAAAATAAATAGTAAGTCTGTAGATACAGAGAAGTTGGTTGATATAAGGGAAAAAGTGTGTGTGTGTGTGTGTGTGTGTGTGTGTGTGTGTGTGTGTTGTGTGTGTGTGTTGAAAGCAGATGTTCTCTGTAAGCTGTTCTCTCTGCTTCATTTGTTCTGTTTTTAATTCAGCAGCTGAATCTATACGTTCATAAATTAGTTTGTGATTTATTTCTGCCTTTTTGAAACTATGTCCTCATGTGTTTCATAAACTCTCCGAGCAGAGGACAACGCGTCTTTTCAAACTAAATGTCTTGGCTTCTTCTTTTCTGAAGTAAAAACAGCTTATCATTTCTTCTGTCTTTTATTTATTTGCATTTGATTTTGAGATAATCCAAAAGTAACAGGAATGAATCAGATCACTTTTATACTTCGATCCTCAGATAAGGTAACTGATTACATCGTTTTACATGTAACTAGTTGCTGTAATGGATTACATTTTGAAAGTGAGGGGACATTATTTCCTCCGATCAACTCTGTCTCTTCTTCTCCTCCCAGTCAAAAGAAGAAGGAGCAGACTGGAATTGAGGAGGGAGAAGAAGAGTCTCCGGGAGGAGAACGGCACTGCGAGCGACGGCGTTTACAACCTGTCCTTCTCCGACAATGATCGACTCACACAGATGTGAACATATATTTTTAAAAGATTGTTCCAGGATATCAAGCTTAGTTAGGGTTAGGGTTAGGGTTAGGGTTAACCCTAACCCTAACCCTAACCCAAGTTTAACGGAAATATGTCAATTAAATTATCTGTCTTTTTCATCAGAAGATGTTTACTGATTATTCCTTTAGTGTGTGTGTGTGTGTGTGTGTGTGTGTGTCATCAATCCACTGGGAAATAATCCCATACTTTCTGATTCATCATTAAACTGGAATTGTCTTAAATGAATATCTGTGTGTTTTTGACCAAAGAGACACTGGCATTCACAACAATTACTGACTTGTTAAACACACAACCATTGACCTGGAGTGTGGGGAGCAATTCTGCTTTTTCAAGATTCAGATTTGTCTAAAATCTAGAAATTCAAAAATGTTAGATTTCTCACTTTTCAGATTTTCTTTGACAAAATGTTGTCTTTTTCATAAAATCTCGGATCTCAACTTTTTTCCTGAAGCAAAAACATTTTTTATTTTTTCTCTGGACTTTTGTCTGAAAATCAAGTCTTATTTCTAAGAAAAAAATAGTTCTCTGCATTTGACCCATCCTAGTGTTCGGAGCAGTGGGCTGCCATTAGTACGGCGCCCGGGGAGCAGTGTAGGGAACGGTGCCTTGCTCAGGGACACCTCGGTAGCACCGCCGCCATGTACCTAAATGTTTAAACTTTAGTGCAGTACTTTAGTAAATGGGTTAACCCTCTTTCAATATATTTTATGAAAATGTTGTTTTAAGTGTAAATAACTTCACCAACAAATCCCAACTACTCTTAAGAAAATGTCAAATATGCTGAGCAACAGACTGGTAGACCCTGTACAAACTCATTTCTCTTTCCATACACAGAAGACAAGGTAAAAGCATCTTATAAAGGGTAAAACATAAATATATACCAGCTTTAGTGTGGTAAGATATTCAAAACCTTTAAAAATGACTATCTTTATTTAAAAAGAGCTTAAAGCAGCAGCTGTTAATACAATATGTAAGAGTTTATATACACTAACTTATAACTAATACTCACTTTGTCATATCTGTATTTATTGTATCGTACCAATGTTAAACCAGTGTTCAGACTTATCAATATGTAGTCAGGGTTAGATTAGTTTCAGGCATTCAGTTAGTGTTGGTGTTTCCTAAGCTTCATAATACATAAACTCTCTCTCTCCTTCTAGATGTGTTAGTCGGCTATATTTGACATACTTGCTGATAAGTGGCTTGTTTGGGTGTCCTATTTGACATAACTTCATTCTGTATTTTATTATTTACTGTCTTTAACTTTAATAATAATAATATTGGAATTTATAAAGCGCCTTTCAAGGAACCCAAGGTCGCTGTACAAGGTGGACAACAAACGAAACAGACAATGAGGAGCAGACAAAACAAAAATAAATAAAATAAAGGAAGCTGGGGCACCAGGAAAGGGTTAGGGTCCGAAGGCCGTGGGGAACAGGTGTGTTTTCAGAGAGGATTTGAAGATGTCCAGTGAGGCAGCGTTCCGGATCACGGCAGGAAGTGCATTCCAGAGGGTGGGGGCCGCAACACTGAACGCCCTGTCACCCACAGTACGAAGGCGAGAGCGGGGGATGGAGAGCAGGCCCGTGTCTGAGGACCGCAGACTCCGAGAGGGGGTGTAGGGATGCAGGAGGTCTGTTAAGTACTGGGGGGCGAGGGTATGGAGGGACTTGTACGTGAGGAGGAGTGTTTTGTAATGAATCCGGGACTTGACCGGCAGCCAGTGGAGGTGGATGAGGGTGGGGGTGATATGTTGCCATGGCTTAGTGCGGGTGAGAAGCCTGGCGGCAGAGTTCTGGACGTATTGGAGCCTGGCCAGGGTTTTGCTGGGAACCCCGGACAGGACTCCATTGCAGTAGTCCAGACGAGTTGTGATGAAGGCGTGTATGAGTTTTCTGCCACAGAGTCAGAGAGTGAGGGGCGGAGTCTGGCAATGTTTTTGAGATGGTAGAAGGCGGATTTTGTCATGGATTTGATATGCGCCTGGAAAGAGAGGGTGGAGTCCAGGATGACTCCCAGGTTGCGGACTTCGGTGGACGGGGAAATGGAGCAGCCATCAATGGTGAGAAGCAGGTCACCAACCTTCTGGAGCTGCGCCTTGGGAGCCACAATGATGAGCTCAGTTTTGTTGCCGTTTATTTTTAGCAGGTTTGAAGACATCCAGTTTTTGATGTCCTGGAGGCAGTTGACAAAGGAAAGAGGTGGGAGCTGAGTGGACGGTTTGGTGCAGAAATAGAGCTGTGTGTCATCAGCATAAGAATGAAAGCTGAGACCATGTTGGCGGATGATTTGACCAAGTGGGAGCATGTAGATCGTGAATAGGAGGGGTCCAAGCACAGAGCCTTGAGGTACACCTTGGTTAACTGGGGCCGGAGGGGAGCTGCAGTCACTGATGGTGACGAAGTGAGTCCTGTTGGAGAGGTAGGACTCGAACCAGGCAATTGAAAAAGCCCAATAGCTATGTTTTCCTTCTGGTTTAGCAAACATGGGAGGGACTTCAATACATGTTGTGCACTGGTTCCACACAACCTAATAATGCCTTTTTAATCCTGGGGTCAAGAAAGACAGTACGACCCCTTTCTGGAGGACAGCCAGGAGGCAGGACTGATTTAAAGCCTCAGGAGAAAGAACACTGGAGGACATGGTTCTTGGCTGTACCCCTTTGGATGGCAAAGGCTTTGGCCGTACCCCTCTTGAGGATGAAGGGTTTGGCCTTACCCCTTTGGATGGCAAAGGCTTTGGCCGTACCCCTCTTGAGAATGAAGGGTTTGGCCGTACCCCTCTTGAGGATGAAGGATTTGGCCGTACCGCTCTTGAGGACGAAGGATTTGGCCGTACCCCTCTTGAGGACGAAGGATTTGGCCGTACCCCTCTTGAAGAGAAAGGGTTTGGCCGTACCCCTCTTGAGGACAAAGGGTTTGGCGGTACCCCTCTTGAGGATGAAGGATTTGGCCGTACCCCTCTTGAGGATGAAGGATTTGGCGGTACCCCTCTTGAGGACGAGGGATTTGGCCATACCTCTCTTGAGGAGGAAGGATTTGGCAGTACCCCTCTTGAGTACGAAGGATTTGGCCGTACCCCTTTGGAGGAGGAAGGATTTGGTTGCAACCCTTGATAAATATGTTGTTGGTACACCGCTGGAGGACAAAGAACGTGGGAATACCCCTCTGGAGGGTAAATGAGTTGGTGGGACCCCTCTTGAGGTCATGGACTTGGGAATAACCCTCTGAAGGATGTGGGTCTTGTCAGGAAGTTGAAAGACTTGGCGGTTACCCTCTTGAGGATGAAATTGTTGTTGCTACCCTTTTGGAAGAAGAAGATCGGTACCCCTATCGAGGACCAGGGTCTTGTAAGGACACTGAAAGTTATCCTCTACCTTTTTTAAATGTACAACACAGAATTGCCCAGCCAAAACCCTTTAATATTGAATTTAAAGATGTTATATCTGTTGTGGCCTATGCCCATGCAGGGCTGAAGTCTTTGGTAATGATGAGTTGGTTTTATGAGAACAGGAACTGTTGTTGGTTCGCAGTGCAGAGAAGGAACAAGGTGGTTATGTCTTTACCAGTGTGAAAACACATTTGGTTTTGAGATGCTGACGTTTGTGTTCCTCTAATTTTCTTCAGTGAATGGGATAATCACCGTATCAGTAAATGTGCCAAAAGGAGGAAGTCTTCAAACAGTGTTTTTAGTTAAGTGTCATTCTGCCTGTTCCCTCACTGATAGATGTCTGAGAGTCAGCCATGGGGAACAAACAGCAGAGAAACCTGCACCGCTTGGTCATTGGTAAGATCAATTTAATATTCCATTTCCTTTGCATGCATAGCAGATGTATTGTTTTTTATAGACAGGCCAACTCTTAAAACTAATTTTTCACTTCTCAGTCTAAAGGAATCTAAATCAGGAACATGTAGAACTTTGGTTTCTGCACTTTCTATCCTGCTGAATGTAATCTGTTTCTTCTCTTCTCTTTATAGTCTCTTTTCTCTTGACCTCTTCAGTTTCTGCAGGTCCGTCAACGTTATGGTCTGATGCATAAATCCTTTTGGTCTTAAGTGTACAGTAAATTAATTGAGAATTGAACAATTTGTTTTGTCCTATAGACCAGTGGTTCTCAGCTGGTCAGGCCTCGGGACCCACTTTTTTACTTTGTCAATAAATCGCGACCCAACATTTTGAACCACTCAAATCTATTCAACAAAACATCGTGCTGTAATATATATATATTTATATTTATATATATATATATATATATATATATATATATATTTATTTATATTATATATATATATATATATATATATATATATATTATATATTATAATATATGGACTCTGGGATCCACCAACAGACCTGCACTCTGGGATCCACCAACAGACCTGCACTCTGGGATCTTAATGCCCTACAGGGGCAATAGGGGATTAAAAGATCCTGCAGGTAGGATGGTGCCTGACCATTGAGCGCTTTGTATGTAAGTAAAGGTATTTTAAATCAATCCTGGACCTAACTGGGAGCACAGCTGCTACAACAGGAGTGGTGTGGTCCATCTTCT
Organism: Dissostichus eleginoides; assembly: GCA_031216635.1. Taxonomy (NCBI): domain Eukaryota; kingdom Metazoa; phylum Chordata; class Actinopteri; order Perciformes; family Nototheniidae; genus Dissostichus; species Dissostichus eleginoides. Next base: position 38,948,351 of record CM062270.1, on the reverse strand, counting down.
TTGTTCCTGTTAAAACCCGTGCTGCAGCATTTTGTATTCATTGAAGGGTATTTAATGATGAGTTGGGACAGCCTGATAAAAGGGAAGTGCAAGAATCCAGCCTGGAGGTGATAAAAGCATGGATGAATGTTTCTGCATTGTTATGATTTAGGATGTGCCTGATTTTTGAAATATTCCGTAGAATGAATCACATTATGCAAGTGACATGGCTTCTGTCTGATGATATTGATATTAATTGCTCCTTATTTCCACTTTATAACATTTTTCAAAGACACACAAAGGCTTTGAAAAAAAGATAATCAAAAAGGCTGTGATAGCGATGAGATATTTAGTTTTTGTGTTGTATCTTTCAGACGGACTCCCAAAGCCCAGCATGTCCACGCATCCTGCTGCTGAGGCAACCTGGGGTCAGAGCGTCAACATCACCTGTTCTGCATCAACTTTACCTCAACAGCTGTTTTCTAACACAACGTTCATCCTGGAAAAGAGCAGTTCCTACAGAGAGTCCCAAACTCCAGGTAGCAGCTCTGCTTCCTTCAGCATTCAGGAAGTGAACCTGGACCATGAAGGATGGTACCGGTGTCAGTATCAGATACGAGTCCCAGGACGAGACTTCAGATCTCCCTTCAGTGACTCCGTCAGACTCTCTGTTGCTGGTAAGCGCTAAGTTATGTTTGAGCTCATTTCTACATAAAAGGTAGCAGTCCCAGCAGAAGGCCCCAAACTTCCCATTCCCTGACCACACTAACTGGCTCTGACTGAAGCGACCACATTTGAGATATACATCCCTGCAGATCTGTGATGTTTTCTTCTTCTTCTTGTTGTTGTTCTTGTTGTTGTTTTTCTTCTTCCCCTCAGTGCCGCTGCAGCAGCCCAACCTCTCCCTGACGTCGCCCAGCAGGGGGTTGTTCTGGAGCCCTGATGGTGCAGAGGTCACCAGAGGTCACAGCTTCCTCCTCTTCTCTGGGTCCCGCCTTAACGTCCGCAGGCCGGCAGTGAACCTCGGCCTCCTTCAGCTTCCCTGCAGCCGGACCTGAGCAGCAGGGAAACTACAGCTGTCTGTACGAGGTCACCCTGTCCTCCAGGACCTTCACCTCCACAGGAAGCACCCCTCACTGTCATCATCACATGTAAGAGGAAACTAAGTAGTACTCAGATACTAAACTTAAATAAAATGTGTAATATCAGTAAAAAACAAACATCAGCAGTGTGTAGGTGGATCAGATTAATAATTAATAACGCGGTTTGGAAATGACTGACTGTGTGTTTCTCTGGTAGTTCCTGTGATGGTGCTGGTCTCCTCAGTGTGTGTGGGGGGGGGGTCTCCTGCTGGTCCTCTGGTGCTGGGGGGGTCTTCTTCTTCCTGATCCGCAGGAGGAGACCCGGAGACCTCAACCAAACTCGAGGTATGTCTATTTGATTTAACGGACTGTTTGTGTTTTTAATATACCTTTCTTTTATTTCCTTCAGGTACAAACTGCTTTCAGATTCGAGTCAACAATAATCCACGTTCCTTTGTCTGTTTTATTTAATTTATACACTTTGAGTTCACATTTTGACCAAAGTACATGCATGGACGATATGAAAGAAAAAGTGTTTCATCCAATGCTTGTGTATGCGCTGTGCATCAAATACATAATGAATCCTGTAAATCACAGTATTTACTTGTATTTTGGGGGGAGATAAAACAAATACATGCGTGGTGTATCGATAAAAAGATGTCTGATGAACTGGAGAGAGGAACCAGAGGGTAACTTTATTATGACATGACTTCTGGATTATGGGCATGAAGTCTGACGATACACGGACCCTTAGCAACCTGGAGAGCGTTAACTTAGTTTGAAAGCATGAAGAATTAAATCTGATCTTCATGAAACACCTCCTGCCTGTGTTTCAGTGTCTGTCACAGCCATAAATGAAGAGGAAGATGAGGAAGATGAGGAAGATGAGGAAGAGGAGAACGTCTATGTGAATGTGGATGACTTGGTCCCCCAGAAGAAACAGAAATCAGGACGAGGGGAGGAAGAGGACATCGATGTCTACGAGCAGCAAGAGATCTGTGCTAACTTCAGAGAGGGCGAAGAGGACGGAGAGGAAAGAGAATCCAGTGACGATGAGGATGATTACGTTAACGCAGCCCCGGCATCTAGTGAGCAAGTCGTTAGTGGAGACGATGAGGATGATTACGTTAACGCAGCCCCGGCATCTAGTGAGCAAGTCGTTAGTGGAGACGATGAGGATGATTACGTTAACGCAGCCCCGGCATCTAGTGAGCAAGTCGTTAGCGGAGACGATGAGGATGATTACGTTAACGCAGCCCCGGCATCTAGTGAGCAAGTCGTTAGTGGAGACGATGAGGATGATTACGTTAACGCAGCCCCGGCATCTATGAGCAGTCGTTAGCGGAGACGATGAGGATGATTACTTAACGTAGCCCCGGCATCTAGTGAGCAGTCGTTAGCGGAGACGATGAGATGATTACGTTAACGTAGCCCCGGCATCTAGTGAGCAAGTCGTTAGTGGAGACGATGAGGATGATTACGTTAACGCAGCCCCGCATCTAGTGAGCAAGTCGTTAGCGGAGACGTGATGATAACACGTTAATAAACTGCTGTATATCACGTTTTATTGAGATTACAAGGCAGGAAACAATATCACATTTTGTGGTTTTAAATACTAATCTCTCCTCCAATTTAGCTGAGACCAAAGTCTTGTAGGGTTTACCTGTTTGACCAATGAAGGAACAATACTATCATCATATGCACAGCAGCTACAGTGTGAAATAACAAGGAGAACCTGAAGTCCAGAGCTCCTCCAACGATGCCACCAAGTTATACAAGACATAAAACAATTAAACAATATAAAAATAGTGCAGAATTGTGTTGCAGACAAGTGTGCAAGTGTTCAAGTGTTCAAGTGTTCAGATGAAGGGAGCTCTATAACTGTCAGGAAAATACATAAATACAATAAGCCAAATGGTGCAGAGTGTATGAAGTGACCAAGGAATCCAGGGGTCTAAACATGTACATATGATAAGATATATACAAGGCCAGAATGTAAAATGAAATATTGTTCAGTAAAACACAATTAAATGTTTATTAAAGTCTTAATTTCTGATTTTGTCTGCACTCAAAAATGGGGAAATGTTCCACCAATAAAATGTCTTCTTGTTTCTCCTTCAGTGGTCGTGAGCTGGTTAAATAAATAAAACATACATTTCATTATGTGATGAACTCAAACTCGACCTCATGAAAGCTCTTGAAATCTGTGACACGGTATTTATGCTACTAAGCTAGGCTAGTTTGCTTTTAGCATTCGTTTATTTGGTGTTCATTTATCCGCCATTATGTTTCAAATCTGAATGTTCTGCATCTCTACTCAGGTTCCAAAGATCAGTTGGAGAGAAACGTCCCGATAGAAAGTGGAATCAGAGATGCTAATAACCGCTACGCTGCTAAGCTAGGCCAATTAGCTTTAGCAAAACTAGTTAATGCATGTTTCTTTAGTCTTCAGATTTAGGTGTCGTCTTATTCACGTGATATTACTAAGGTCACGGAGCATCAAGAGCTCGATAGTTAACAACAAACTTAAGCTTAATGTCTCCCTTTTTTCCTCTTTATGAGAAGTTTTAATGCCTAAATTACACATTTTAATGAAACTATAATTGATGGTAATGTACAACGTCATGTCGGGTCTGACTCATTCCTAAAATAATGTGACCTTTAAAACCTTTAAAACATTTAAATTGCAAATTGAAGTGTTTTCTGTTGAATATACCTGTCCTTAATTATATTTCATTAAAAAAGATGTCTAACTTTAGTGTCCTTTCTTCTCTCATGCTCACATTTACAGATATGACCTAAGGAGATCTCAGACACCATAAATAAAGTGCTGGATAATGTAAAAGAACCCAGCTGCCATGTTGAATCCCCGTTTCTATTTCTGCCTCCTCTTCACTGACACACTTCTGTGTTTTTGCAGCAGTCCTCCAGATCACTTAAAGGGACCCTCTTGCCTTAATCTTACGTCACTCAGTGTGAATTTCACAATCATAAAGATGGCGTCAGAGGAACTAAAGGTTAAACTAACTTTGTGTCTTACTGACTGTAACAAGCTGTCTGTGGTGAGCTAGCAACGTTATCATTGGTGTAGAAAATCACAACAGACCGTACAGACGATTTACCAAATCAAAATAACGGTGTCTTCTTTTCAACACCAGAGGAATTTGTAATAAATAGTCAAAACGCACACTTTTCTGTGTGTAGTGCTGTGTTCCCGTATTACCCAGCATTATACTCTCCACTTATTGATCATTAAGAGAGCAGTGTCAAAGTCAAAGTCAGCTTTATTGGCAAAATTACTACATGCGTTATACATCCAGAAATCTCGAGATATCGTTTCCCGCAGTCCCACAGCGTGACATGTAGACATAAAACAAAAAGGGCCTAGATAACCGCGATACACAATTTAAAATGTTAATAATATATTTAAAATGTTCAAAGTAGAGTTTCAGTGCAGTAGCAGCGGAGATGGGCAGAAAAGTGACTGGTGCTGGATGAGGGAAGGTTGTGTGTTGTGTGTGTGGGGGGGGTTAAAGTCCAGGACCATTTGGGGCAGGGGGGAAAGGTGGGAGGCAGGGTGGAGAGTTCAGGGGAGAGATGTCAGAGAGGGGGAGAGAGGGAGGGAGTGTTCGTATTGGGACGCTCTAATATAAGAGCATGGACTTTGCCACCACCGCCCTGAAGACCTTGAACAAGACATTTTCTGAAATGTTGGAATTCTGCATTTTCTCAAAATTCGTTCTTTTTATTTTTAAATCAAAAAATTCAGGCTTTTGTCCAAAATGTCATACTTCTGACTTTTTGGATATTTTTCTCAAAATCTTATATTTAATTAGAAAAGAGCTCTCTGCATTTGACGCATCCTAGTGTTAGATACATCTCAGACCCATCCTAGTGTTAGATACAATCTCAGACCCATCCTAGTGTTAGATACATCTCAGACCCATCCTAGTGTTAGATACATCTCAGACCCATCCTAGTGTTAGATACAATCTCAGACCCATCCTAGTGTTAGATACATCTCAGACCCATCCTAGTGTTAGATACAATCTCAGACCCATCCTAGTGTTAGATACATCTCAGACCCATCCTAGTGTTAGATACATCTCAGACCCATCCTAGTGTTAGATACATCTCAGACCCATCCTAGTGTTAGATACATCTCAGACCCATCCTAGTGTTCTGTCTTTTTCATAAAACCTTGAGCAAGATTGTTACCTGTTGTGTTGTGTGTGTGTCTCTCTCTCCCTCTCCCCCTGATTGTCTCCCTCCAGGTGCAGCCTCTCCCTCAGGTGCTCCCAATCCCCAATCAGGGCCTCCACAAAGGACCTGAGGAAGGCTGCAGTCTCTCCCTTCTCCTCTGGGCTGCATGTGTGACCAGTGCAGCTTGTGTGGTGTCTCTGTGTGAGACCTTGGAGTTTAACCTGTGTTTTATTCATTGTTAGGAGATGTGCTCCAGTGTACAAAGATATTTTCTGAAATGTCTGAATTCTGCATTTTCTCAAAATTCTGTCTTTTTCATAAAATCTCAGATCTCAACTTTTTAGCTGAAATGTAAAAATTCTGTATTTTCTCAAAATGTGGACCTTTGTCTGAAAATCCATTATATTTAAGAAGAAAAGAGGTCTCTGCATTTGACCCATCCTAGTGTTCGGAGCAGTGGGCTGCCATGATGTACGGCGCCGGGGAGCAGTGTAGGGAACGGTGCCTTGCTCAGGCACACCTCGGTAGCACTTGGTCTTTCCGGGACTTGAAGACCTTCCAGTTGCCAAGCCCTGCATTTTCTCAAGATTCTGACTTTTTTTTTTACATCAAAAAATGTGGGCTTCTGTCTCGAATGTCATACTTCTGACTTTTGTTTTGACAGTTTCTGTAGCGCGACCGCTCCCTTGTTTGTTCTACGATTATTTGAACACACATCAACTCCCATATTTTAGGTCACGTGAGAAGCATAACTATTACTTGCTCTGTTTAATAATGATGGAGACTGAAGGATTCATACGATAAATAACCTGTCATTGATTCATGAAGTGGATCCAGCTAAATGTGTTGGAGGTTAAGAAGCAGGAGGGGGGGGGCTCTGGTATCTAAAGGACTGTGGGGGGGGGGGGGGCTCTGGGTATCTAAAGGACTGTGGGGGGGGGGGGGCTCTGGGTATCTAAGGACTGTGGGGGGGGCTCTGGGTATCTAAAGGACTGGGGGGGGGGGCTCTGGGTATCTAAAGGACTGTGGGGGGGGGCTCTGGGTATCTAAAGGACTGGGGGGGGGCTCTGGGTATCTAAAGGAGTGTGGGGGGGGGCTCTGGGTATCTAAAGGACTGTGGGGGGGGGGGCTCTGGGTATCTAAAGGACTGTGGGGGGGGGCTCTGGGTATCTAAAGGACTGTGGGGGGGGGCTCTGGGTATCTAAAGGACTGGGGGGGGGCTCTGGGTATCTAAAGGACTGTGGGGGGGGGGCTCTGGGTATCTAAAGGACTGTGGGGGGGGCTCTGGGTATCTAAAGGACTGGGGGGGGGGCTCTGGGTATTTAAAGGACTGGGGGGGGGGCTCTGGGTATTTAAAGGACTGGGGGGGGGGCTCTGGTATCTAAAGGACTGTGGGGGGGGGGCTCTGGGTATCTAAAGGACTGGGGGGGGGGCTCTGGGTATTAAAGGACTGTGGGGGGGGGGCTCTGGGTATTTAAAGGACTGGGGGGGGGGCTCTGGGTATTTAAAGGACACATTTGAATTCCCTGTTATTTTATTTTGTGGATGTAAAGAAAGTCTATTTTTTGTTTGTTATCGTTAATTGAATTCTCCTCCTGACGTCTGCGGCTTGGAGAAACCCTTCATCAGCTCCTCCTGTAACACCTCCTCCTCCTCCTCCTCATCCTCTCCTCTCCTCTTCTTTCCTCCTCCTTCTGTCTCTGTGTTGCTCAGTTATCTCTGTGGATTGTTGACCTGCTGCTTCAGAAAGAGTGCCTCATAATGAATGCTGCGAGGGAGGAATGATGAAGTTTAACATCTTGAGATCGGCGTCATCACAAACGGACGTCGCTTCACGTGACGCTCCGGAGGAAAGGACGTCCCATTGCTCTGAAAATTCATTTCCCTGCTTCTCGTGGTTTCCTTGCGTCTCTCCATGCTTCCCTGGTGGGAGGGACGCAGGGAAACGACGCAAGTGAGGGACGCAAGGATTCCATTTAACCGAAGTGAGACGCAGCCCCGGGTTGTGGTCGAATAGTCCAAAAATCAGCTCCTAACGTCTATCCCTTGACCTCTGTGTGAAAAGTCACGGGGTTAAGGGATAGTGGATAGGAGAATTCAAAAGGATTTAGGAGAAGAGACTGCTTTGAGAATCCGACTGCACAGGATAGAATTTAAAATTCTTCTTCTGGCCTACAAAGCCCTTAATGGGCAGGCGCCATCTTACCTTAAAGAACTCATTATACCCTACTGGCCTACTAGGGCATTGCGTTCCTAGAATGCAGGGTTGTTGGTTGTTCCTAGAGTCTCTAAAGTACAATGGGAGCCAGAGCCTTTCTTATCAAGCTCCACTTTGTGGAATCAGCTTCCAGTTGTGTTCGGGCGGCAGACAGCCTATCCGTTTTTAAGAGTGCGCTTAAGACCTTCCTTTTTGATAAAGCTTATAGTTAGGGCTGATTAGATTCAGCCCCTAGTTCAGCTGCTATAGGCTTAGACTGTCGGGGGACACCTTACTTCTTCCTTCTCTCTGTCTGTACCTGTGTACTCTCATGTTCCCAATAACCCAGCTTCCCCAAATGTCTTTTTGGTGTCTATCTACGCCGGGATCCTGAGTCGTGGCTGATCCTGTTGCTGTGGTCCTGAGTCCTGGATCCTGAGTCGAGGCTGATCCTGTTGCTGAGGTCCTGAGTCCTGGATCCTGAGTCGTGGCTGATCCTGTTGCTCTGGTCCTGAGTCCTGGATCCTGAGTCGTGGCTGATCCTGTTGCTGTGGTCCTGAGTCCTGGATCGCGAGCCCTGGATCTTGAGTCGTGGCTGATCCTGTTGCTGTGGTCCTGAGTCCTGGATCGCGAGCCCTGGATCTTGAGTCATGGCTGTGCCTGTTGCTGTGGTCCTGGATCATAAGTCCTGGATGGATATCCTCGTGGATTCATCTTCTTATTATAGACACATGCATTTCCAAACATTTGGTCTGCCTACGCTGCAAAATGTATTATCTCTTCGATTTACACACGGCATCTATTGCACGTCTGTCCGTCCTGGGAGAGGGATCCCTCCTCTGTTGCTCTCCCTGAGGTTTCTCCCATGTTCCCCTTTAAACTGTGGGGTTTCTCTGGAAGTGTTTCCTTGTACGATGTGAGGGTCTCAGGACAGAGGGGGTCGTATTGTCTACTGATATTCTGTACAAACTGTGAAGTCCACTGAGACCAATGTAACATTTGTGATATTGGGCTATATAAATAAACATTGATTGATTGATTGACTTTCACTATCCGACGTGTTTATGATGCGCCAGCAGACGTCATGAATGTGCGTCTGCTGCTGTGGGGAAACTATGGAAACTACAGTTCTCTATACAGCGGACTACAACATGGATGCAGAATAAGAACGAGGGACTCCTGTAAACTCATCTAGAGACTCTGCTCCGTGCTCTGTTGCTTTAGGCTTTATGAACGTGGACAACAGAGAAATGTTCTTCAGGACCAAAGCTGGGATCTGAATAAAAAGGAAAGTGAACCTTATGCTCGTCACCCTCTCCCTCCGGTCCACATTAATACAGATGATCCCAATACGTATGATTGGATGAAAAGATCTGAAAATCAATACAAATGTATTGATTATAACCGTTAGTCCTTAACATCTATCACTGTGTGTATCACCATTCAGACATCTTCCCCACAGCTCAGTACAGACTGAGAGATGCTGACTTTATTTGATCCTTTCAGTAAAAACTAACGTTCATATTTCTCTTTTTGATTATAATACTGATGATCGTTCAAAACAAAGCACTTTGGCAACTTAGCGTTTGAAAAAGCTCAATAAGCACCGTAACTTTCATGATATCATTTCTCCCTCATCATCGGTTGTTTCCGTGAACGGCCGACTGTTGTGTGACGGCAAATGCTGCGGCCGCAAGGCATTGTGGGGCGGCACTTTCTCCTCTCCTTTCCTAAAGGAAGGTCCAGTGGTTCCTAAGCTAAAGGAGGTTATAAAGGAAGTTTGAAACCTCCTTTCCTATCATCTAGAGCAGGGGTTTTCAAAGTGTGGGAGGGTGAACCTCCCCTCAGAGAACATAAGAACAGCCGTGCCCCCCCTCCCAATTATTATTGCTATTATTATTATTATTGTTGTTGTTGCTAAAATGCGGGGGTCTTCAATTGCATTTCAAAGAGGTCCAGTAAGAAAACATGTCATTAAATGTTCTGTTTTCGCTGTCTACCTTCCGCCATTTGAAATGACTCCGACTGTTTCTCTCCTCATGTCTCGTCTCTCTGTGTGTGTTTGAATCTATCGTGCTGACTCACTGACTGTTTCTCTCCTCATGTCTCGTCTCTGTGTGTGTGTTTGAATCTATCGTGCTGACTCACTGACTGTTTCTCTCCTCATGTCTCGTCTCTGTGTGTGTTTGAATCTATCGTGCTGACTCACTGACTGTTTCTCTCCTCTTGTCTCGTCTCTCTGTGTGTGTGTTTGAATCTATCGTGCTGACTCACTGACTGTTTCTCTCCTCTTGTCTCGTCTCTGTGTGTGTTTGAATCTATCGTGCTGACTCACTGACTGTTTCTCTCCTCTTGTCTCGTCTCTCTGTGTGTGTTTGAATCTATCGTGCTGACTCACTGACTGTTTCTCTCCTCTTGTCTCGTCTCTCTCTCTGTGTGTGTTTGAATCTATCGTGCTGACTCACTGACTGTTTCTCTCCTCATGTCTCGTCTCTCTGTGTGTTTGAATCTATCGTGCTGACTCACTGACTGTTCTCCCCTCATGTCTCGTCTCTCTGTGTGTGTTTGAATCTATCGTGCTGACTCACTGACTGTTTCTCTCCTCTTGTCTCGTCTCTGTGTGTGTTTGAATCTATCGTGCTGACTCACTGACTGTTTCTCTCCTCATGTCTCGTCTCTCTGTGTGTGTTTGAATCTATCGTGCTGACTCACTGACTGTTTCTCTCCTCTTGTCTCGTCTCTGTGTGTGTTTGAATCTATCGTGCTGACTCACTGACTGTTTCTCTCCTCATGTCTCGTCTCTGTGTGTGTTTGAATCTATCGTGCTGACTCACTGACTGTTTCTCTCCTCATGTCTCATCTCTGTGTGTGTTTGAATCTATCGTGCTGACTCACTGACTGTTTCTCTCCTCTTGTCTCGTCTCTCTCTCTGTGTGTGTTTGAATCTATCGTGCTGACTCACTGACTGTTTCTCTCCTCTTGTCTCGTCTCTGTGTGTGTTTGAATCTATCGTGCTGACTCACTGACTGTTTCTCTCCTCTTGTCTCGTCTCTCTCTCTGTGTGTGTTTGAATCTATCGTGCTGACTCACTGACTGTTTTCTCTCCTCTTGTCTCGTCTCTGTGTGTGTGTTTGAATCTATCGTGCTGACTCACCGACTGTTTCTCTCCTCTTGTCTCGTCTCTGTGTGTGTGTTTGAATCTATCGTGCTGACTCACTGACTGTTTCTCTCCTCTTGTCTCGTCTCTGTGTGTGTTTGAATCTATTGTGCTGACTCACTGACTGTTTCTCTCCTCATGTCTCGTCTCTGTGTGTGTTTGAATCTATCGTGCTGACTCACTGACTGTTTCTCTCCTCTTGTCTCGTCTCTCTGTGTGTGTTTGAATCTATCGTGCTGACTCACTGACTGTTTCTCTCCTCATGTCTCGTCTCTGTGTGTGTTTGAATCTATCGTGCTGACTCACTGACTGTTTCTCTCCTCTTGTCTCGTCTCTCTCTCGTGTGTGTTTGAATCTATCGTGCTGACTCACTGACTGTTTCTCTCCTCTTGTCTCGTCTCTGTGTGTGTTTGAATCTATCGTGCTGACTCACTGACTGTTTCTCTCCTCTTGTCTCGTCTCTCTCTCTGTGTGTGTTTGAATCTATCGTGCTGACTCACTGACTGTTTCTCTCCTCTTGTCTCGTCTCTGTGTGTGTTTGAATCTATCGTGCTGACTCACTGACTGTTTCTCTCCTCTTGTCTCGTCTCTCTCTGTGTGTGTTTGAATCTATCGTGCTGACTCACTGACTGTTTCTCTCCTCTTGTCTCGTCTCTCTCTGTGTGTGTTTGAATCTATCGTGCTGACTCACTGACTGTTTCTCTCCTCATGTCTCGTCTCTGTGTGTGTTTGAATCTATCGTGCTGACTCACTGACTGTTTCTCCCCTCTTGTCTCGTCTCTGTGTGTGTTTGAATCTATCGTGCTGACTCACTGACTGTTTCTCTCCTCTTGTCTCGTCTCTGTGTGTGTTTGAATCTATCGTGCTGACTCACTGACTGTTTCTCTCCTCATGTCTCGTCTCTCTGTGTGTGTTTGAATCTATCGTGCTGACTCACTGACTGTTTCTCTCCTCTTGTCTCGTCTCTCTGTGTGTGTTTGAATCTATCGTGCTGACTCACTGACTGTTTCTCTCCTCATGTCTCGTCTCTCTGTGTGTGTGTTTGAATCTATCGTGCTGACTCACTGACTGTTTCTCTCCTCTTGTCTCGTCTCTGTGTGTGTTTGAATCTATCGTGCTGACTCACTGACTGTTTCTCTCCTCATGTCTCGTCTCTCTGTGTGTGTTTGAATCTATCGTGCTGACTCACTGACTGTTTCTCTCCTCTTGTCTCGTCTCTCTGTGTGTGTTTGAATCTATCGTGCTGACTCACTGACTGTTTCTCTCCTCATGTCTCGTCTCTCTGTGTGTGTTTGAATCTATCGTGCTGACTCACTGACTGTCTCTCTCCTCTTGTCTCGTCTCTCTCTGTGTGTGTGTTTGAATCTATCGTGCTGACTCACTGACTGTTTTCTCTCCTCTTGTCTCGTCTCTCTCTGTGTGTGTTGAATCTATCGTGCTGACTCACTGACTGTTTCTCTCCTCATGTCTCGTCTCTCTGTGTGTGTTTGAATCTATCGTGCTGACTCACTGACTGTTTCTCTCCTCTTGTCTCGTCTCTCTGTGTGTGTGTTTGAATCTATCGTGCTGACTCACTGACTGTTTTCTCTCTGTCTCGTCTCTGTGTGTGTGTTTGAATCTATCGTGCTGACTCACTGACTGTTTCTCTCCTCATGTCTCGTCTGTGTGTGTGTGTTTGAATCTATCGTGCTGACTCACTGACTGTTTCTCCCTCTTGTCTCGTCTCTGTGTGTGTTTGAATCTATCGTGCTGACTCACTGACTGTTTCTCTCCTCTGTCGTCTCTCTGTGTGTGTTTGAATCTATCGTGCTGACTCACTGACTGTTTCTCTCCTCTTGTCTCGTCTCTGTGTGTGTTTGAATCTATCGTGCTGACTCACTGACTGTTTCTCTCTCATGTCTCGTCTCTTGTGTGTGTTTGAATCTATCGTGCTGACTCACTGACTGTTTCTCTCCTCATGTCTCATCTCTCTGTGTGTGTTTGAATCTATCGTGCTGACTCACTGACTGTTTCTCTCCTCATGTCTCGTCTCTGTGTGTGTGTTTGAATCTATCGTGCTGACTCACTGACTGTTTCTTCCTCTTGTCTCGTCTCTGTGTGTGTTTGAATCTATCGTGCTGACTCACTGACTGTTTCTCTCCTCATGTCTCGTCTCTGTGTGTGTTTGAATCTATCGTGCTGACTCACTGACTGTTTCTCTCCTCATGTCTCGTCTCTTGTGTGTGTTTGAATCTATCGTGCTGACTCACTGACTGTTCTCTCCTCTTGTCTCGTCTCTCTGTGTGTGTGTTTGAATCTATCGTGCTGACTCACTGACTGTTTTCTCTCCTCATGTCTCGTCTCTCTCTGTGTGTGTTTGAATCTATCGTGCTGACTCACTGACTTTTTCTCCTCTTGTCTCTCCTCTGTGTGTGTTTGAATCTATCGTGCTGACTCACTGACTTTCTCTCCTCTTGTCTCGTCTCTGTGTGTGTTTGAATCTATGTGCTGACTCACTGACTGTTTCTCTCCTCATGTCTCTTCTCTGTGTGTGTTTGAATCTATCGTGCTGACTCACTGACTGTTTCTCTCCTCATGTCTCGTCTCTGTGTGTGTTTGAATCTATCGTGCTGACTCACTGACTGTTTCCTCCTCTGTCTCGTCTCGTGTGTGTGTTTGAATCTATCGTGCTGACTCACTGACTGTTTTCCTCTCATGTCGTCTCTCTGTGTGTGTTTGAATCTATCGTGCTGACTCACTGACTGTTTTCTCTCCTTGTCTCGTCTCTCTGTGTGTGTTTGAATCTATCGTGCTGACTCACTGACTGTTTCTCTCCTCTTGTCTCGTCTCTCTGTGTGTGTTTGAATCTATCGTGCTGACTCACTGACTGTTTCTCTCCTCTTGTCTCGTCTCTCTGTGTGTGTTTGAATCTATCGTGCTGACTCACTGACTGTTTCTCTCCTCATGTCTCGTCTCTGTGTGTGTGTTTCAATCTATCGTGCTGACTCACTGACTGTTTCTCTCCTCTTGTCTCGTCTCTGTGTGTGTGTGTGTTTGAATCTATCGTGCTGACTCACTGACTGTTTCTCTCCTCTTGTCTCGTCTCTGTGTGTGTGTTTGAATCTATTGTGCTGACTCACTGACTGCACAGATTTGATTGGCTGAGTAGCGTCACCTCCTTAAAACATTAAACAATAACTTTTTAAAACCTTTTTATCTTTATGTTTTAAACATATTGTATAAAACTCCCCCACTACTTGGACTATTCCTTGCACCCCTCTAGAATAAGCCCGAATGGTCTCAACCATATTGCATCAGTAACGTGCACTTGTTGTTATAACAAGATCGCAAGGACACTGGTAGCGATCGGACAATTGAGTGTTGTTCAGTTTGTGTGTTGTGGAACATGCGTGTGCGTGCATGAAAATATACCACACACCCAATTACAATTGCATGTTCAATTCCCTACCCTGGAAGTTAATACAGTTGTTAAAGTTGGAACAGCCTGTGGACAGCCGTTCTTCCTTGCATGTCAGTCGCCGACACCTTCTTACAGAGGACAGGCAAATCTAGCTACAGCACGACCCGTATATTTTCGCACGCCGTGTTCTCAACACATATTTTTTAAACATTTTTAACATTTTCAACATCGTGGATAAATCCTTATCTGCTCCCGGCAACACACTGAACGTCAACTTTGCCTCCTTATTACACTCTCCCCTACTTTAGTGGGAACAATGAGTCTGCGTCTTTGATGCGCACAGGAATAAACGCAGATCATACTCTGGCTGCAGCCTTGACAGGCACTTGCTTTTGATCAAAGTCAAAGCGGAAAACCCGCACTCACACAGGTAGGTGGAGGTGAAGGGAATGAGCACTCACACAGGTAGGTGGAGGTGAAGGGAATGAGCACTCACACAGGTGGGTGGAGGTGAAGGGAATGAGCACTCACACAGGTGGGTGGAGGTGGAGGGAATGAGCACTCACACAGGTGGGTGGAGGTGAAGGGAATGAGCACTCACACAGGTAGGTGGAGGTGAAGGGAATGAGCACTCACACAGGTGGGTGGAGGTGGAGGGAATGAGCACTCACACAGGTGGGTGGAGGTGAAGGGAATGAGCACTCACACAGGGAGGTGCAGGTGAAGGGAATGAGCACTCACACAGGTGGGTGGAGGTGAAGGGAATGAGCACTCACACAGGGAGGTGGAGGTGAAGGGAATGAGCACTCACACAGGTAGGTGGAGGTGAAGGGAGTGAGCACTCACACAGGTGGGTGGAGGTGAAGGGAATGAGCACTCACACAGGTGGGTGGAGGTGAAGGGAATGAGCACTCACACAGGTGGGTGGAGGTGAAGGGAATGAGCACTCACACAGGTGGGTGGAGGTGAAGGGAATGAGCACTCACACAGGGAGGTGGAGGTGAAGGGAATGAGCACTCACACAGGGAGGTGGAGGTGAAGGGAATGAGCACTTTTACAGCCTTTTTGGCGAGGTGGGGGAACTCGGTCTCCACAGACAGCCAAAAGTGTGCAAGTGTCACTTTACTCATCTTTTTCTCGTTCTTTTTTTTCTCACACTGCGCCTCCCCTGAAGCTCTCTGGCGCCCCCCTCCCCTGAAGCTCTCTGGCGCCCCCCAGGGGAGGCGCGCCTCACACTTTGAAAAACCGCTGATTTAGAGAATTCGAACGGCACTTATCATGGCTGCCACTGACGTACTTCCGGCCGGGTTATTTCACTCCGTTAGGAAGGTTCCTGAGCTAAATGGACTATTCGACCGCAACCGCGGTCTCCCAGCTGTGTGTGTCACTCTTTAGTGTCCCCTGGTCTCCCAAATGTATGCGTCACTCTTTAGTGTCCCCTGGTCTCCCAGCTGTGTGTGTCACTCTTTAGTGTCCCCTGGTCTCCCAGCTGTGTGCGTCACTCTTTAGTGTCCCCTGGTCTCCAGCTGTGTGCCTCACTCTTTAGTGTCCCCTGGTGTCCATTGTGTGCGTCACTCTTTAGTGTCCCCTGGTCTCCCAAATGTATGCGTCACTCTTTAGTGTCCCCTGGTATCCAGCTGTGTGCATCACTCTTTAGTGTCCCCTGGTCTCCGTTGTGTGCGTCACTCTTTATTGTCCCCTGGTCTCCCAGCTGTGTGCGTCACTCTCTTGTGTCCCCTTGTCTCCAGCTGTGTGTGTCACTCTTTAGTGTCCCCTGGTCTCCCAGCTGTGTGCGTCAATTTTTAGTGTCCCCTGGTCTCCCAGCTGTGTGCGTCACTCTTTAGTGTCCCCTGGTCTCCGTTGTGTTTTGAGCTTCTTCAGCGTTTTGTATCTGCTGCGTTTGGTTTCTGCAGCTTTCAGTAAACGCTGCCATGTCTCCTCAAGTTGCTGAATGTTCTCTAAACGCTGCACGTGTTGTTCTGAAGATGTTTCCTCATGAGGAACATTTGGGTTTTTATATCTGCATCCTTTCTAAAGCTGCAGATGGAATAGTTTCAGGACGTTGTAGCGCGTTGGCACCTGACGGCCACCGTCATTTCCCCCACCCTTCCCCAAAAAACTTTCCTCTCATGAGCAGCAACTGAAGGAGACTGACTACATGTGCATATCATTTACTCTTCATCAGAAAACAGTTTTAGACAGAGACCATGTTGCATAGTGAGCTGCTGTGGTGCTGACTACTTCCTGGAGTCTCTGCAGGACTATAGTAAGAAGCGTGGCCCTATTAAACTATCAGTATTAAATATCACGGTTCAGATCTATATTTCACGAGGCCCATTTTCTAACAATGCAGCTTTCAGGGCTCAGAATACATATTTCAAAAAGTGAATTTTTCATAACGTGAGCTGTGGGAGCCGAGTGCATTATTAATGACTGTAGTGTGAAGAGTGACAGATCCATATGCAAACACAGTGGGGGTGAAAACTGTTGGACTGTGAACAGTTTATATGGATGCAGATCCTTTTCATTGTATGGCTTGGGGAAAATAATGATATTTCAGAGCCATCAGTGGTGGTCATCTGGAGAAAAAAGAGTGACCTCTTAGAGTGACCTCAGAGAGTGTCCTCAGAGAGTGTCCTCTAAGGGTGTCCTCAAAGAGTGTCCTCAGAGAGTGTCCTCTAAGAGTGTCCTCAAAGAGTGTCCTCTTAGAATGACCTCAGAGAGTGTCCTCAGAGAGTGTCCTCTAAGAGTGTCCTCAGAGAGTGTCCTCTAAGAGTGTCCTCAGAGAGTGTCCTCAGAGAGTGTCCTCTAAGAGTCACCTCAAAGAGTGTCCTCAAAGAGTGTCCTCAGAGAGTGTCCTCTTAGAATGACCTAAGAGAGTGTCCTCTAAGAGTGTCCTCAGAGAGTTTCCTCTAAAAGTCACCTCAAAGAGTGTCCTCTAAGAGTGTGCTCTAAGAGTGTGCTCTAAGAGTCACCTCAAAGAGTGTCCTCTAAGAGTGTGCTCTAAGAGTGTGCTCTAAGAGTGTGCTCTAAGAGTCACCTCAAAGAGTGTCCTCTAAGAGTGTCTTGTTTCAGTCCTTGTACCCTCTCTTGAAAGATGTCCCGGTAGATCTGCAGCACTGAGAGTTTCTAGAAGTCCCATCTCTGCGGCTCCTTCTCCTCACTCAGTTTCTGAGCCGTCTCACCCCCCGTCTCACCCCCCGTCTCAAACTCTCTCTCAACCCCCATCTCACCCCCCGTCTCCCCCTCTCTCTCCCGGATGATTTCCACCAGCCTCTGAAACTTTTGGTTCAGCTCCTCCATGCCTCCCCCCCCCTCCCCCGCCGCCCCCCCATTCCCCCCGTCGCTGTCCAATGAGCTGAGGCTCTCGGCTCTGGAGTCCCGCCCCTCGAACTGATAGGTCTGCAGGGAGTCGAAGGGGGGCAGCGAGGGGTCGCATGTCAGCTGGTCCAACCGGATGTTCAGGAGCTCCTCCATGGGGAGGGGCCGTGGGGGGGGCGTTCCCTCCCCAGGTGAAGGTGGAAGGAGGTCCTTCCTCGGTCTGCACATGCTCAGTAGCGTCGCTCCCACTGCCTGCCCCCCCCCCAGAGAGGCCCCCCCCCGGCTGGCGCTGAGCGACCCCACGATGCTGTAGGAGTCGTTTTGCAGCTGGGGGGCGGAGGGGGGGGGCTCCGAGCGGATGGAGGAGTCGGTGCTGATCTGAGTCTGATTGGACCCCCGCCGGCCCCCCCGCTGAGAGGAGGCGGAGCTTAGGGAGTCCATGAGGCTGCAGAGGGTCACAGTGGAGGGGGGAAACTCGGCTGGATTAATCTGTAAACAAGAGAGGGGGGGGTCAGATACAGGGAGGACAGTACGGAGGCTCAGAGAGGACAAACTTATTCAGAGGTTTAGATTTGAGATGTTTGGGGTTTCTTTAAAGAACACAGTTTCTGAGGTGGCAGAGCTTTTCCCGGTGGATTTTATGACCTGTTTCATATTTTCTTTAGTAATGTTGATTCTTAAAATGTATTCTGCAGAGGTGTTTACATTAAGCATCAAGAGGTTGGTTTTGCATCTATCAATACATGTTTTATGTTTCTCTGCGTTAGCACATTGTATCACATTCTGCGTCTTGGGTTGGGCGACTGTTTGGTGAGTCAGAGACGAGCAGGGAGAGAAGTACGGAGGCTCAGAGAGGACAAACTTATTTCAGTTTTGTAAATATTTTCCCCATTGCATCAGTTTATTTTGGGTTTCTAAAAGGTCGACCAGTCACAGCTCATTCTGCATGTTTACATTAAGCAGCAACTCTTATGTTTCCATTCTTCGTAAGGGTTGTTCTGCATGT
>CM062270.1:38892506-38925006 GCA_031216635.1 Dissostichus eleginoides | reverse complement strand
GTGTGTGTACAGGTGTGTGTGTGTACAGGTGTGTGTGTGTACAGGTGTGTGTGTGTACAGGTGTGTGTGTGTACAGGTGTGTGTGTACAGGTGTGTGTGTACGGGTGTGTGTGTACAGGTGTGTGTTTACAGGTGTGTGTGTGTACGGGTGTGTTTGTGTACAGGTGTGTGTGTACGGGTGTGTGTGTACAGGTGTGTGTGTGTGTACAGGTGTGTGTGTACAGGTGTGTGTGTGTGTGTACAGGTGTGTGTGTACAGGTGTGTGTGTACGGGTGTGTGTGTACGGGTGTGTGTGTACAGGTGTGTGTTTACAGGTGTGTGTGTGTACGGTGTGTTTGTGTACAGGTGTGTGTGTACGGGTGTGTGTGTACAGGTGTGTTTGTGTGTGTACAGGTGTGTGTACGGTGTGTGTGTACAGGTGTGTGTGTGTGTACAGGTGTGTGTACAGGTGTGTGTGTACGGGTGTGTGTGTACAGGTGTGTGTGTGTGTGTACGGTGTGTGTGTACAGGTGTGTGTACGGGTGTGTGTGTACAGGTGTGTGTTTACAGGTGTGTGTGTGTACGGGTGTGTTTGTGTACAGGTGTGTGTGTACGGGTGTGTGTGTACAGGTGTGTGTGTGTGTACAGGTGTGTGTACGGGTGTGTGTGTATAGGTGTGTGTGTGTGTACAGGTGTGTGTGTACAGGTGTGTGTGTACGGGTGTGTGTGTACAGGTGTGTGTGTACGGGTGTGTGTGTGTGTGTGTGTAGAGGTGTGTGTGTACAGGTGTGTGTGTGTGTACGGGTGTGTGTGTGTGTGTACAGGTGTGTATGTACGGGCGTGTGTGTACAGGTGTGTGTGTACATGTGTGTGTGTACGGGTGTGTGTGTACGGGTGTGTACAGGTGTGTGTGTACAGGTGTGTGTGTACAGGTGTGTGTGTACGGGTGTGTGTGTACGGGTGTGTGTGTGTGTGTGTACAGGTGTGGTGTACAGGTGTGTGTGTACGGGTGTGTGTACAGGTGTGTGTGTACAGGTGTGTGTGTACGGTGTGTGTGTACAGGTGTGTGTGTACGGTGTGTGTACAGGTGTTGTGTACAGGTGTGTGGTGTACGGGTGTGTGTACAGGTGTGTGTGTACGGGTGTGTGTACAGGTGTGTGTACAGGTGTGTGTGTACAGGTGTGTGTGTACAGGTGTGTGTGTACGGGTGTGTGTGTACAGGTGTGTGTGTACGGGTGTGTGTGTACGGGTGTGTGTACAGGTGTGTGTGTACAGGTGTGTGTGTACAGGTGTGTGTGTACAGGTGTGTGTGTACAGGTGTGTGTGTACAGGTGTGTGTACGGGGACTGCAGATGGGAATGAGCTAGTATCTGAATCTGATTTAGATCATCTCTTCTGAGATGAATGTATTTCATGTATGGTACTTAATGAATAATGAAGTATACTGCACGTTGTATTGTTGGAGGACTACGCTTGGACTATTGTGTATATTCCAATAAAGCCTCTCAATATGAGTTAGAACAACACGAAGGCTCTGTTTGAAGTCTGCATAGCTGATTACAGGAGAGGGAAACAGAGAAGTATCTTCATGTACTATCGGCCATCGCTTTAGCTCCTTGAGTTTCAACAACAGAATCTGATCACGTCCAAAATGAGGAAGAAAATAAACATCCACCTGCAGGGCGAGAGAGTTTCATCCCACAGGCCATAAGACTGTTAAACACCTGACCTTTTTAAAGAACATCCATAACATTCATCTGTTTGCATCTCATATCAATATTCCAATGACTTGTATAGAGACCATTCTGCACTATTTTCTATTCTATCACACATAGAGGCTACTACAGTGGACAGCTTTTCAAAAGGTGTTTTCTTGTATATGCATGGGTTTTGATGGCATAGTTGCACATTAGCCACTACATAGGACCCTATTGCATCATCCCATACACTGCCACTCAGTGGAGAGTCAGTGTAAGTGCATGATACATTTCTCTAAACCAAGATGGTTTGATTCAAACTGTAACGCATACTGTCACTCACACCTGAGTGGACATATAAAACATTTTTTTTCTAAATTTGAAAAAACTAGATAAAAAGAAACTAAAGTTAAAATCTTGTTTGTCGTGCCCCAAGAGCAATACAAACACTTCCTGACTGAGGCTTTCATAATTCATGCATGAAAGGGATATTGTATTTTATTTTATTTACTTGCACTATTGTATCTGTGTTATTGTGTTGCTCTGCTGGAGGAGCCTGTGACCTCAGATCTTCATTGTCATATCTACACTGTAGCTGCTGTACACATGACAATAAAAGCCTTGAATCCTTGAGAGCTAGAGACCGGATCAGAAGTGAATCAGTGACATCAGATCTAACAGGAGATCGGACCTGTGGGGGGCTGGAGTCGCAGACGGAGGTGGAGTACAGGGGTCCAGAACCGGAGCGTTGTCGTTCTGGTCCAGAGTCTCTATGGCCACCACGACCCGGGACACCAGGTTGGGATTGTCTGGAGGAAGAGGAAGAAGAGGAAGAGGAGGAGGAAGAGTAGGAAGAGGAGGAAGAGGAGGAAGAGGGCTTTAAATCATCATTGTACGGCAGGCTGAGATTCAAAGATTCAAAGGTTTTATTGTCATATGCACAAAGCTACAGTGTAGAAATTAAACTCCTCTGATCTGGGGCCTCATTTATAAAGCTTTGCGTAGGATCCACGTGGGAAGGTTGCTTACGTAGGACAAAGCAAATAAATACGCACACAAATATTCTGATTTATAAAACACTGCGTACGCACGTCCTACGCCGGTTTCCCTTTATAAATCACCATCAACTCGAAATGCGGCGCAGCTTTCGCGGGCTTCACGTAACGCCCATATTTGCCTTTAAATAGTCAAAGAAACGCCCCGTATTAATATTCATTTTGACTGACTGCATGAAGAAGATCGCAGGAAATGACGATAGAACGGCTAAAAAAGACGTTTCACACCGTGTCAGATTTTGGTTATTTTGGGGAGGTGGAGATAAATCACATTGTTTGGATGCAGTTTGAACCAGAGCAGCAGCATGGAGGATGCAGTCTGAGCCAGAGCAGCAGCATGGAGGATGCAGTTTGAACCAGAGTAGCAGCATGGAGGATGCAGTTTGAGCCAGAGCAGCAGCATGGAGGATGCAGTTTGAGCCAGAGTAGCAGCATGGAGGATGCAGTTTGAACCAGAGCAGCAGCATGGAGGATGCAGTTTGAACCAGAGTAGCAGCATGGAGGATGCAGTTTGAGCCAGAGTAGCAGCATGGAGGATGCAGTTTGAACCAGAGTAGCAGCATGGAGGATGCAGTTTGAGCCAGAGCAGCAGCATGGAGGATGCAGTTTGAACCAGAGCAGCAGCATGGAGGATGCAGTTTGAGCCAGAGCAGCAGCATGGAGGATGCAGTTTGAACCAGAGCAGCAGCATGGAGGATGCAGTTTGAGCCAGAGCAGCAGCATGGAGGATGCAGTTTGAACCAGAGCAGCAGCATGGAGGATGCAGTTTGAACCAGAGCAGCAGCATGGAGGATGCAGTCTGAACCAGAGTAGCAGCATGGAGGATGCAGTTTGAGCCAGAGCAGCAGCATGGAGGATGCAGTTTGAGCCAGAGCAGCAGCATGGAGGATGCAGTTTGAGCCAGAGCAGCAGCATGGAGGATGCAGTTTGAGCCAGAGCAGCAGCATGGAGGATGCAGTTTGAACCAGAGTAGCAGCATGGAGGATGCAGTTTGAACCAGAGCAGCAGCATGGAGGATGCAGTTTGAGCCAGAGCAGCAGCATGGAGGATGCAGTTTGAGCCAGAGTAGCAGCATGGAGGATGCAGTTTGAACCAGAGCAGCAGCATGGAGGATGCAGTTTGAGCCAGAGCAGCAGCATGGAGGATGCAGTTTGAGCCAGAGCAGCAGCATGGAGGATGCAGTTTGAGCCAGAGCAGCAGCATGGAGGATGCAGTTTGAGCCAGAGCAGCAGCATGGAGGATGCAGTTTGAGCCAGAGCAGCAGCATGGAGGATGCAGTTTGAACCAGAGTAGCAGCATGGAGGATGCAGTTTGAGCCAGAGCAGCAGCATGGAGGATGCAGTTTGAGCCAGAGCAGCAGCATGGAGGATGCAGTTTGAACCAGAGCAGCAGCATGGAGGATGCAGTTTGAACCAGAGCAGCAGCATGGAGGATGCAGTTTGAACCAGAGCAGCAGCATGGAGGATGCAGTTTGAACCAGAGCAGCAGCATGGAGGATGCAGTTTGAGCCAGAGCATCAGCATGGAGGATGCAGTTTGAGCCAGAGCAGCAGCATGGAGGTCGGATCGTCACCAAAATAAATAAATAAGTGGTCCGAAAAAAATTAATGACAAAAGAAATACACATAGCCTTCCTCAGGCAGTGTGTTTGTACCGGGGACAGGAGACCCCCCCCTTGATGAGAAACTGTAAGAAATGATGGGGGATCCCTCCGGAGTGGAGTCATGACGACTGGATCTGAATTATCTTCGTGGTTTGTGTTCCAGCTGTCGATCAGCTGTGCGCAGCGTCTCCACTGGAGCCTGTGCATCTCAACCCCCCCCCCCCCTCCCCGCAGCAACTCTATATCCACCAGTTAAAGGAAATAAAACTAATGTGTTGTGTTATATCAGCTGTACAATTGACCACATATGGTGTTCTTAGTTTCCATACCTCCTGTGTTTTACGAGCGACTTCTCAAGTCTTAGCAAACGGCATAACACATGATTAAACATGATAGTATAAAAAACCATGCGTCAGTTTAAAGTAATAATGTCCTCCTGTTTACCGCATCATTTATGAGAATACATTTCTTAACAAGAGAACATCATCGAGGGGTGATCAATAACGTTTCCGTCTCAACCAGGCGTTTGTTTCATCATTTTAAGATTGGCTTGAATCAAGTTTTGCAAAGTAATTCTTCATAAATGATAAATGAGAGGTAACGTTTTATTCTCCCGTCAAGTTTGTTTTTTATAATCGACTGCTTAGAAACTGGCGTACGCCATCTGTTGAGCGTACGCAACGTTTATAAATGAGGTCCCTGAGCTCCTCCAACAATGCAACATATATAATAAAATACAAAAATAAAAAGGAGTGCAAGAAGTCTATATACATGTAAATAGAATATCATATGTACAAGAACAGAATATAATTAAATAATGTACATTAATTATGGTTTATTGCGGTGATAGCTATTTATATAAATTAGTAGATTGACAACAGGAATGTTTATCGGGGCACTTCACAGAGCTCGGGTGTTTAGCAGTCTTATGGCCTGTGGGAGGAAACTGTCTCTGAGTCTGGTGGTTTCAGCCTTTAGGCGGCGCTCAGGGTGAAAGGTGAGTCCGTACCGCGTTGCGTGGCGATGACGGTGATGTTGTGCCACTGCTCCTGCTCGCGGTCCAGCTCCATCACCGTGCTGATGAAGCCCGAGTCTGAGGAGATCCTGAACAGAGCCTCCGGGTCGGACTGAGGGTCGATGGAGAACCTGCAGGAAGGGCAGAATATTATATTAATAATATTCAGTCCATCACAAGTCTATAAGATCAAGTCCCTCACCAGACAGTCTATAAGATCAAGTCCCTCACCAGACAGTCTACAAGATCAAGTCCCTCACCAGACAGTCTATAAGATCAAGTCCCTCACCAGACAGTCTATAAGATCAAGTCCCTCACCAGACAGTCTATAAGATCAAGTCCCTCACCAGACAGTCTACAAGATCAAGTCCCTCACCAGACAGTCTATAAGATCAAGTCCTCACCAGACAGTCTATAAGATCAAGTCCCTCACCAGACAGTCTATAAGATCAAGTCCCTCACCAGACAGTCTATAAGATCAAGTCCCTCACCAGACAGTCTATAAGATCAAGTCCCTCACCAGACAGTCTATAAGATCAAGTCCCTCACCAGACAGTCTATAAGATCAAGTCCCTCACCAGACAGTCTATAAGATCAAGTCCCTCACCAGACAGTCTATGAGATCAAGTCCCTCACCAGACAGTCTATAAGATCAAGTCCCTCACCAGACAGTCTATAAGATCAAGACCCTCACCAGACAGTCTATAAGATCAAGTCCCTCACCAGACAGTCTATAAGATCAAGACCCTCACCAGACAGTCTATAAGATCAAGACCCTCACCAGACAGTCTATAAGATCAAGACCCTCACCAGACAGTCTATAAGATCAAGACCCTCACCAGACAACTGGCAACTGAATATGTTTTGCCGTTTGATGTCTGTGTCTGGACCGCTGCGTAAAAAGGAGGGTTTCTGCCCGTTACTTCTCCGCTGTTTTCTTGTCGCTCTTGTCAAATCGAACGGACTTCTTTGTGCAGATGTGAGCGTCCTTAACAACGGTCAATAAATCCTTGACAGCGGTCTGTCTGTTCTGGATTAACAACGTGTCACGTGTTCTGAATTGACCAATCAGAATCGAGTATTCAACTAAGCCATGTAATAATGTAATATAAATGCTTTAGACCTGATGTTGGAGCTCTGGCCGGTGTCGGGGTCCGTGGCGCTGACCCGGCCCACGGAGCACACGGGGGGGCAGTTCTCTGACACGTCCAGGTGGTACCGGCTCTGAGAGAAGCGGGGGGGTTCGTCAGCGTTCAGCACCGAGACCCTCACCGTGGCCTGGTCCTTAAAGGGGCCCCTCCTCAGGAACCGGGGGTCCAGCAGGGGGTTGCTCACCTCCACTGAGAAGGTGTACGAGTTACAGCTCTCGTAGTCCAGCAGCTGGGGGGTCACATATATTTTAATTCTAAAAAGTCAGAATTCTGAAAATCAGATTTTTTTGATTTTCAGAAAAAGTCAGAATTTTGGGGAAAAAGTCAGACATTTGAGATGTTGGGAAAAAGTCTGGATTTTGAGAATTTTGGGAAAAGTCCGGACTATACATATAATCTATACACTGAAGGATCTCTGAGATGTATAACAGAGTTTACGCAGCTCTGATTCTGGCTGAGATACAGCTGATGTTCTCCCTGACGTCCTCTCAGTGTTCAGAGGTCCTTCTCACTAACGAGGTTTCTCTGGTTCTGGTTCTCAGGGCTCAGCAATGACTGAGAACAGTGAAGTCATCTCAGAGAATATTCAGGTTTCTCTCCTTGTATGTTTGCCTTAAGGCTTTGGGGTATTTTTAAACGTTCAAACTGGATCTCTTTAAGTCCTGATGAAGACTCCTCACTCCTCTCCTTAACCACATCATCTCTTCTTTACTTTAAGGATGTGAGGAGAGATGGTTAGGAGGGGAAAAGGTTAGGAGAGGAGGTTAGGAGGTTAGGAGAGGAGGTTAGGAGAGGAGGGTTAGGAGACGAGGTTAGGAGAGGAGGTCAGGAGAGAGTGTGAGGGGAAAAGGTAAGGAGAGGAGGTTAAGAGAGGAGGTTAGGAGAGGAGGTTAGGAGAGGAGGTTAGGAGGTTAGGATAGGAGGTTAGGAGGTCAGGACAGAGTGTGAGGGGAAAAGGTAAGGAGAGGAGGTTAGGAGGTTAGGAGAGGAGGTTAGGAGGTCAGGAGAGAGTGTGAGGGGAAAAGGTAAGGAGAGGAGGTTAGGAGAGGAGGTTAGGAGAGGAGGTTAAGAGGTTAGGAGGTGAGGTTAGGAGGTTAGGAGGTTAGGAGGTGAGGAGAGGAGGTTAGGAGAGGAGGTCAGGAGAGAGTGTGAGGGGAAAAGGTAAGGAAAGGTTAGGAGAGGAGGTTAGGAGAGGAGGTTAGGAGGTTAGGAGAGGAGGTTAGGAGGTTAGGAGGTTAGGAGAGGAGGTTAGGAGAGGAGGAGAGGAGGTTAGGAGGTGAGGTTAGGAGAGGAAACAGGATGTGTCTCCTCACTCACTTTGTTGAGTGTGACGACCGCCTCCTGCTCCCTCGCTGAGATGTTGAAGATGTCTCCCTGCTCAGAGTCCAGGATGCTGAACTCCAGCAGGGCGTTCTCCCCAGGTCCGAGTCCGAGGACGTCAGCGGCCCACCTCCACGCCGGGGGCCGCCAGCTCCGACACCGAGAAGGACCAGGAGCCTGGGGGCAAGGATCAATACATGAAAAGGACCAGGAGCCTGGGGGGGGGGGGGCAAGGATCAATACACATGAGAAGGACCAGGAGCCTGGGGGGGGCAAGGATCAATACACATGAGAAGGACCAGGAGCCTGGGGGGGGGGGGGGGCAAGGATCAATCCACTTGATAACAAAGGTATCCCAACTGCAGCTGTGAACATGACAGGATGTCTGATTACCTAGAAGAGCATCTGGACTGTTTGAGGCATATGATAGCTATGTGATTAACATGATGATTCAGCCTCTATGGAGAGAGACATATGACAAGCATGATCATTTCTGACGTGGAGCTAATCTGAACTAAACATTGAATACTGCTTTCTATTCCTCCATCTTGTGACTGTGTAACTCCCTCTCTTGGATATCAGCATGTGAAGGACACTGTTCAGGAACTAGTTGATGCTCTGTATGTGATGACTCCTTCCATTCTGGAGAGGATCACAAATACATGGATCCTGAGATTGAAGCTCAAGCCGGGGACCAGGGAGATAGGTTTAGGGTTAGCCCCCTAACCCCCAGAGGAGGAAGAAGAGGAAGAGGAGGAGGAAGAGGAGGAAGAGGAGGAAGGTGTGTTATATAGAAACACTCAGTGTATGTCTCCTGCACGGATTTAGCTGTTGGAGCAGAAAGCACTGAAGTTTAGGATGAAATATTGATAACATGGAACAGGAGAGAGATCTTTCACTCCTCTACGCCAAGAGAGTGTGTGTGTGGTGTGTGTGTGTGTGTGTGTGTGTGTGTGTGTGTGTGTGTGTGTATGTGTGTGTGTGTGTGTGTGTGACACCAGGTTTCATCATCCAGTCTCTGCAGAAATGAGAGGAGGTCTGAGGGGATCATGATAACAGGCTGGACCACAACACAGAGTGTGCATCACTCTTTGGTGTCCCCTGGTCTCCCAGCGGTGTGCGTCAGTCTTTAGTGTCCCCTGGTCTCCAGCTGTGTGCGTCACTCTTTAGTGTCCCCTGGTCTCCAGCTGTGTGCGTCACTCTTTGGTGTCCCCTGGTCTCCAGCTGTGTGCGTCACTCTTTAGTGTCCCCTGGTCTCCAGCTGTGTGCGTCACTCTTTAGTGTCCCCTGGTCTCCCAGCCTCGGTGTCAGTCTTTAGTGTCCCCTGGTCTTCCAGCTGTGTGTGTCACTCTTTAGTGTCCCCTGTTTCTGTGCTAAAGTCTTAGTTGTCGTTGTTGATGTTGTCAGAGGAGATGCTGGGATGTCTTAACGCTGCAATTTAGCTATAAAATATAAATATATAAATATTGACTTGATATTTTCTTAAACGGTTAAACCCCAACATGTGAACATCCTGTACGTCACGTCTCCTCTGCTCGATGCAAACTGGAGCTGCTCTCTGTGCGAGGACATGTGAGTCTCATCTTATCATCATCATCCTCATCATCATCAGGCTGAACTCTCCCCCCTGCCCCACTGGACTATAACACCCCCCCCACACACACACACACACACACACACACACACACACACACACACACACACACACACACACACCACACACACACACACACACACCACACACACACAGTCACTCAAATCCAGCACCAGACACTTTTTCAGGCTGCTAGGGACAGTCCAGCACTAATGCACATTTCTCAAAGATATTGAAGTGACTGTTATTGTGTATTTATTGATTGTTGTGCTTTTCTTTATGTCTTCATGTGTGCGGATGTGAACATGTCTCTGCTGATTGTGTGTATGGATATACATATTGTTATATATCTTATATTGAATAATATCCTGATTGTGGGAAACGGTTTTTCGATCTCTCTGTACACACAAACTGAAAGATTGACAATAAAGTTGACTTTGACTTTGATCATCCTCATCATCATCATCTTCATCATCATCGTGCTTACTCCTCCTGAAGTGGGGGGGGTTGTCGTTGACATCGCTCAGCCTGACGGTGATGCTGGTCGTCCCTGACAGGCCCCCCTGATGCCCCCCCATGTCTCTGGCCTGCAGCTCCACAACATATTCATCCCGGGTTTCACGGTCCATGTCGGGCACGGCGGTCCGCAGAACGCCTGGAGAACAGAAACACACACACACACACACACACACACGCACACACACACACACACACGCACACACACACACACACACACACGCACACACACACACACGCACACACGCATGCATGCATGCACACACACACACAAACACGCACGCACGCACGCATGCACACACACACACACACACACACGCACACACGCATGCACACACACACACACACACACACGCACGCACACACAAACACACACACACACGCATGCACACACACACACACACACACACGCACGCACACACACACACACACACACACGCACGCATGCACACAAACACACACACACACACGCACGCACGCACAAGATCAGAGGGTTTAATATCTACAGAGTCCCAGGGTTTCCAATAATACTATATATATATTATATAAGACATAAACAATAACACACATTTATAAAACAACAACAATACTGCAAGCAGAGGTGTAGAAGTACTCAGATCTTGTACTTGAGTAAAAGTAGAAGTACTCAGATCTTGTACTTGAGTAAAAGTAGAAGTACTCAGATCTTGTACTTGAGTAAAAGGAGAAGTACTCAGATCTTGTACTTGAGTAAAAGTAGAAGTACTCAGATCTTGTTCTTGAGTAAAAGTAGAAGTACTCAGATCTTGTACTTGAGTAAAAGTAGAAGTACTCAGATCTAGTACTTGAGTAAAAGTAGAAGTACTCAGATCTTGTACTTGAGTAAAAGTAGAAGTACTCAGATCTAGTACTTGAGTAAAAGTAGAAGTACTCAGATCTTGTACTTGAGTAAAAGTAGAAGTACTCAGATCTTCTTCTTGAGTAAAAGTAGAAGTACTCAGATCTAGTACTTGAGTAAAAGTAGAAGTACTCAGATCTAGTACTTGAGTAAAAGTAGAAGTACTCAGATCTTGTACTTGAGTAAAAGTAGAAGTACTCAGATCTAGTACTTGAGTAAAAGTAGAAGTACTCAGATCTTGTACTTGAGTAAAAGTAGAAGTACTCAGATCTAGTACTTGAGTAAAAGTAGAAGTACTCAGATCTTGTACTTGAGTTAAAGTAGAAGTACTCAGGTCTAGTACTTGAGTAATAGTAGAAGTACTCAGATCTTGTACTTGAGTAATAGTAGAAGTACTCAGATCTTGTTCTTGAGTAAAAGTAGAAGTACTCAGGTCTTGTACTTGAGTAATAGTAGAAGTACTCAGATCTTGTACTTGAGTAATAGTAGAAGTACTCAGATCTTGTTCTTGAGTAAAAGTAGAAGTACTCAGATCTTGTACTTGAAATACAATACTGCTCATTGTGATACTAGATAACATGTGAGATGCTAACAGATGAAGTTCTGAGTACAACAGTCTTATGGTATAATAATACAAGTCTTATTTCCTGAGGGTCAAAACTGTCCCTGCTGGTCTCTGTCACTGAGAGGGGGGGATAGGGGGGGTGGGGGTAAAGATCACAGCGGGGACATATTTCAGTGCGACACCACGTCTCCGGAGGTTAGCGTCACAGTGAGTCACATGCATCAGAATCAGGACATTAGAACAGGCTTCAGGCTGAGCATCAGAACTGATCGGACCAATCAGAGGCTCACATCAGAGAACTGATCGGACCAATCAGAGGCTCACATCAGAGACCTGATCGGACCAATCAGAGGCTCACATCAGAGACCTGATCGGACCAATCAGAGGCTCACATCAGAGACCTGATCGGACCAATCAGAGGCTCACATCAGAGACCTGATCGGACCAATCAGAGGCTCACATCAGAGAACTGATCGGACCAATCAGAGGCTCACATCAGAGACCTGATCGGACCAATCAGAGGCTCACATCAGAGACCTGATCCGACCAATCAGAGGCTCTGCAGACACACATCTACTTCAACAGATATACGTAAATGATCTTTGGAAACTGAGGGAATAATTTGATTTGATTTGTTTTATTTCGAACGTGTAAAACAATACAAAATAATAATGATGAAATGAAACATGAGAATGAGGACACTGTGCGAACCTACAAATGATATATAAACTAATGATCTGATTACACTGAAAAGGGGGAAGAAGTTTTCACACTTATTGAATCCCTTCTCCCAAAACTAAAGTCTTAACATGATGAAGCGTAGAGAGCACTGTTCTATAGGACCAGCAGCCACTGAACACGTCTTCTGTTATTGAACGTTAGGGTTTCAAGACTTCATGAAGGGTATAAACTGGTATGAGAGGATTATTCTGTGTGCTGAAAGCTCCTCCAGACTGGAATCATTTACCACCAAACACACAACGCTTAACTTCTTTTCAAATGTTTAAAATGCTTTGTCTTCTTTGCTTTTAACTTTTACATTTTACATTTAACATTATTTTACTGTGATCACATGATGGAGACGGTGTGAAGCTGCACTCACTACATCACATGACATCACATGACAATAAAAGCGTCTAACAAGTGACCGACTCACATACTCAATACTGAGGGCAATCCCCACAGGAGCACTTTGGGGTGAAGTGTCTCAGGGACACAACGACATGCTGACTGCAGTGGGGTTTGAACCTGTGCTCCCCTGATCCCAACACCAACGCACAACCCACTGCGCCACACGCCTCCCGTTCATGCTTATCCACGAGTTAACACGTACAAAACACTGAGTTTGTGTTTATGATTTTATCGCTGGGCAGCTGTACTTGTTTATGGCCTCTCTGCGGACTGAAATGTGTTATCTCTAATGTCTGTGGTTGAGTATTCTTGTCTGTTTTATTATTATTATGTGTTTGTGTATATGTAAAGCACTTTGAATGGCCTTTGTCTCTGAAAAGTGCTTTATATGAATAAACCAACCATAACAGGGAGGCTGTGGCGCAGTGGATAGTGCGTTGGTGTTGGGATCAGGGGAGCACAGGTTCAAACCCCACTGCAGTCAGCATGTCGTTGTGTCCCTGAGACACTTCACCCCAAAGTGCTCCCGTGGGGATTGTCCACAGTATTGAGTATGTAAGTCGCTTTGGATAAAAGCGTCTAACAAGTGACATGTAATGACCTTAACAACACGCTGCACCATGTGAGAAAGTACTGAGCTTTAACAGGAAGTTTAATGAGAATCAGGTTTAGGGGAATACTCAATTCTGATTGGTTAGTTTGGACTTTTCACAGGTTGTTAATACTGGATAACCCACTGCTGCTAGGGAGGATCGGGGGAGCGAGGGGAAGAGGTTAACAGACGGACAGGAAGTCAACACCATGCAGAGATCAGGCACACATACATGTATGGCGCTCATCCCAGCATATGATGTGTAATCTGACTCTGGGATTAACGACGTTTAGTGTAAATTCAACCAGGAAGACCGTCTTCAGTCATTCATTCACATATTCCCAGCTCTCTCCTCTCAATCAGTGATATTCCAGCTCAACGCGGTCTAATCGCCAAACACCATTACATTCATCTGTGTTTACCCGCAATAAATAAATAAATATATATATCCTACCTGCAGCGGTCAGACTATATAACCACCACGGCCCCTAGTAGACCCCCCCCCCACACACACACACACACACACACACACACACACACACACACAACAACAACACAGACTCTAACACCCCTTGTTGTTAAATACCAACCAACAATATATATGTATGCCGTTAATAACTGTGAAATATATACCTGGCTGCTAAATCCTCAGAACTGTTGCAGGATGTGTATTTAGTGTATTTACTCTGATTCTGATACTGATTCTGGTTCTGACTCTGATTCTGTGTGTTCTGTGATGTCATCAGTCTCTCCTGATTGGTTGACTGACCGGTCTGAGGGTCCACGGAGAAGAAGTCCTGTCCCTGAGTGAGGGAGTAGACGAGCCGGGCGCTGTTCCCGTACGCCGGGTCGTCAGCGTCGCGCGCCGTCACCGTGATTATAGACGTCCCTGAGAGGAGACAGGTTAAAGTGCTGAAAGCTGCTTAGAGTCACACTACATCTATACATTTCTCTGCAGAGCATCGAGGGCTTATGCAGGATTACAGGATCATCTCTGCTGGGGGGACACATCTCTAGATTACATTCAATATCCTGGGTTTAGGTAAACAGATCCATCTCTAGATTACATTCAATATCCTGCTTTTATATCTATCCTTTATTCAACCAGGAAAAAGTGTCATTGATATTAAAATCTCTTTTCCAGAGCGACCTGGCCAAGAGGGCAGAATGAACAAAGTTACCACAAATGAACACAAAACAATACAGGCAGAGGAAAACAGCTGCAAAACACAGATTAAATGAAATGGCACATTAACCAGTCAATATGCAAAATAAAAGAAACTATTATAAAACATTAAAAACTGGCACAATTTAGGTAAACGGATCCATCTCTAGAAAACATTCAATATCCTGCTTTTAGGTGGGACTCCCTGAGTCTCTGTGCTTTGTGTTGGCTCTGGTTCTAGTTTCAACAGGACAACAACAACAACAACAACACATCAAGATCATGTGGACAGATTGTAATATCTCTCTCTGCCTGAAGGGGGAGACACACAATGTTTACCTGGTTAAATAAAGGATATATATACATATCTGCAACCCTACGCAGATTAACAGCTTCAGTTTTTGACTGAAGATTAATCTGCATCTGCTTTCATATGAATTCCTTTCCCAGCAGATGAGTCTCTGTTGAAACATCCTCTCAGCTCCTGTTTGTATTGACAAGTCAATGAGTATGATTCATTACTTTATTAATATGTTTTACAGTTATTGTGTTACCTTGTATGTCATGTTATTTCAGTCCCGCCAGCTGTGACATTAGAGATGATCAGTCCAGACTTCAATATCAAATATTATTGCATTGATTTCCTTTAAATCCTCTGACATTTCTGCTGCACAGACGCCTGTTCAACAGAACCACAGACGCCTGTTCAACAGAACCACAGACGCCTGTTCAACAGAACCACAGACGCCTGTTCAACAGAACCACAGAGGCCTGTTAACCAGAACCACAGACGCCTGTTCAACCGAACCACAGACGCCTGTTAACCAGAACCACAGACGCCTGTTCAACAGAACCACAGACGCCTGTTAACCAGAACCACAGACGCCTGTTCAACAGAACCACAGACCACAGACGCCTGTTCAACAGAACCACAGACGCCTGTTCAACAGAACCACAGACGCCTGTTCAACAGAACCACAGACGCCTGTTCAACAGAACCACAGACGCCTGTTAACCAGAACCACAGACGCCTGTTCAACAAAACCACAGACGCCTGTTCAACAGAACCACAGACGCCTGTTCAACAGAACCACAGAGGCCTGTTAACCAGAACCACAGACGCCTGTTCAACAGAACCACAGAGCCTGTTAACAGAACCACAGACGCCTGTTCAACAGAACCACAGACGCCTGTTCAAGAACCACAGACCTGTTAACCAGAACCACAGACGCCTGTTCAACAGAACCACAGACGCCTGTTCAACAGAACCACAGACGCCTGTTAACCAGAACCACAGACGTCTGTTCAACAGAACCACAGACGCCTGTTCAACAGAACCACAGACGCCTGTTAACCAGAACCACAGAGGCCTGTTAACCAGAACCACAGACGCCTAAAGAGTTTTCAAGTGAAACGTCTGGAAACTACTGCACGGATCACTGACGTCTGAGAGGAGGAATCATCACAACTCTTGTTTTAAATGTGTTGTCTCTGCTCTGTGATGAAGCTTTGAGGTTCAGTCTCTCAGCTGGCAGTATTAGAGCTGTTTTTGGATCATAATGAGCTGAATAAATGTAATTGGAGCACAGCTGCTGCTCTCCATGGAGGACAACACTGAGAGACTGCAGCCCCTAAAGAGGCTAGTCTAAGAGCATTTAGGCGTAATGGTATGTATGGTAAATATTTAATTACCGAATAAGCCTAATAAGGCTGTCCAACAGCATCATCTGGACCCAAAGCATGTTCTGACAGAGAATATGAACTGCTACCATCTAATGGAGATCAATAAAGTCAGACTGAAGCATCCTTTGTGCTCAGTCGATCCTGTCAGTGAACACAGAGCTACAGATCAGATGCACGCTGAAGGCTCTTTGAGCAGCTCTCACTGATCCTGCTGTTATGTTCCATGTTTGTTGTTAGTTTCTCATGTGTCTTGATGTTTGTCTGTTGATGTTACACAAGGAGCTGCTGTGATGCAAGGAGCATTTCAGACCTGATCTTACCATTAAAGTATTATCGTATCGTATTATCGTATTGTGTAAAAGTACTTTATTTGACTATATCCAGTTCTAAGTGTGTTTTAGTCGGTAGTGGACCGCATAGATAAGTGAGGATTTGGAGGCTGTGATGTCTTTAAATAAACCCTCAAGACCTGCGACTACATCTGGTCTCCTTTAACGGTTAGACCTCGGATCAGATCTCGACTTGGCCCTGAAGACTAACTGGTCTTAGCTCGATGTACTTCTAACGTCCACTGCAGTACCTATGTTGGCCATCTCCGGCACCACGGCCAGGTAGGGCCCGTGGGCGAACACGGGGGGGTTGTCGTTGATGTCCTGGACCCGGATGATGAAGGTGGACGAGGGCTCCAGAGCGCGTCCCGTCTGCCGGTCCGTGGCCGTGGCCAGGAGGCGGTACTCAGCCTTCTCCTCGCGGTCCAGAGGTTTGGTCACATGGATGTTCCCGCTGTTCCCGTCGATCACAAACACCGAGCCAACGCCCTCGCCCTCCAGAAGATACTTGGTGCGACCGTCCCCCCGATCCATGTCCGTGTGCAGCTGCAGGACAAC
Organism: Dissostichus eleginoides; assembly: GCA_031216635.1. Lineage (NCBI taxonomy): Eukaryota > Metazoa > Chordata > Actinopteri > Perciformes > Nototheniidae > Dissostichus > Dissostichus eleginoides. The sequence goes on along the minus strand of CM062270.1, from coordinate 38,908,177 downwards.
AACAACAACAACACATAAAGATTTCATATCCTGGGTTTAGGTAAACAGATCGATCTCTAGATAACATTAAATATCCTGGTTTTATGTCGGATCACTGCCTCCCTGAGTCTCTGTGCTTTGTGTTGGCTCTGGGTCTAGTTTCAACCGGACGACGACAACAACAACAACAACAACATAAAGATCATGAGGACACTTTGTAATACCCCTCTCTCTCTGCCAGAAGGGGGAGACACAGAGAGCAGACATTTAGAAAAACAACCAGGGCTGCAGTCGAATTGTCAGTTTCTCTCAGAAACCTTCCTAACGGAGTGAAATGACCCGGAAGTACCTCAGTGGCAGCCATGAGAAGAGCCGTTCGAATTATTTAGAGTCTAGATGATAGGAAAGGAGGTTTGAAACTTCCTTTATAACCTCCTTTAGCTTAGGAACCACTGGACCTCCCTTTAGGAAAGGAGAGGAGAAAATGCCGTCCCACAATGCCTTGCGGCCGCAGCATTTGCCGTCACACAACAGTCGGCCGTTCACGGAAACAACCGATGATGAGGGAGAAATGATATCATGAAAGTTGCGGTGCTTATTGAGCTTTTTCAAACGGTAAGTTGCCAAAGTGCTTTGTTTTGAACGATCATCAGTATTATAATCAAAAAGAGAAATATGAACGTTAGTTTTTTGTGGGGGGGGGGGAACTGTCCTATAAACAGATCAACCCACTCTCTTCAGTCTGCGTACAAACGACATGACTTTACACATTGGAAATGAATAGATACGCAGAAATCCAATTTTGCGTGCATATGATACGCCACGTTTCGTGCCAGCACCGCGTCTTTTTGTCCGGTCGGGTCTTGGTAGACCGGAAGCTGTGTGGTTCATAAAAACATCTTCTTACTCAATATCAAGTCACGATTATTGTTTTTATTTTAAATCGTATAATGTCGAACTCTTTTTGCCGTCCGTAAGGAAAAGAAATGGCTCAGAGCCTCAGAATACTGAAATCTGTATTTTTTAAATCTTTTTTTCCTTCTAATTTGTTATTCTTTTCTAAATAACACACTGTTGTTTACTCAACAATAACACACTGTTGTTTACTCAACAATAACACACTGTTGTTTACTCAACAATAACACACAATTATCCTTGTTTTTATTTATTTGTTTAATTCCATAATCTCGGGCTTTTTAGCCGTTCCTCAGGAACTGAATTTCAAAATAAAGTAACAGGAAACAGACGTAGGCCTATAAGGGACATTTCAAGCATCATTGCGATACACACCCACTGAACTGATTACCCAAGATCCTCAGCTATGGTTTAAGCTCGGTGATTGGATGTTTTAGCCGCGATGCACGTTGGGATATGGTGTTAATGTGATATGAAATCTGTGCTTGCTTTTCTCTTTGGAAGTCATCACATCACGGCATTGTAATACACGGTTCGGCTGCATTAAATATTACACATCATCAGATATCAGATGTTATATATACATTAGTGTCCTACGCTAATAATAAAAAGTATAATTTGTTGTGTTAACACATTAAACTTGACAGTTTTTTAACCCCTAGTGGTTAAAGCACGTTAATGTGTTATATTTGATGAAAACAATATATTAAGAGTACATACTTTCATAGGGGGAAAGTAGAAGGTCAATGATAGAAATATAGAATATCAAAAATCAAGAAGATACTGTAAGTGATCTCTACAATAAAACAGTTTAGTGCCGGATGTACAAAGATATTAATATGAGGACATGCAAAACAGACAAACGAATTAGGCTTTATTTAAACATTAAAGAATACTTTAGGTTAAGGTCTTCTTTTAAATAAGAAAAAAGCTTGGGGGGTATCTACAGATAAATATTAAGCCTGACAAAGTACTTAACGTCTAATATATTGCTTTCCTGCCTATGTTGAAGCACTTATTTTAACTGATAGTATACATATGAATTATACTCTTATGTTTGTAGATAGTATAAGAAATGTGCAGAATATGACAGTTTAATGGTGGAGGTATACACACATTGATAGATGTCTTGTAATGCACTGTTGAGGAAGCTGTGACCCAAGTTTTTCATTCATTGCATAACTACACCGTAGTTGTGTATGATACATGTGTCAATAAACCTTAGAACATCTTGAAATCTTGAAAGGGATGTGAAAATAGCCATTATATACAGTCTTTAAATAACTATTAGAGAATAACGAGGAATGAATATACTTTATAGAGATCTGCAGATAAATGTTTAGTCTTCTCAAGCACCAACTAATATCTCGCCTGATTGTTGGCACTTGACGATCACCTTTTTACTCAGGTGTAACTAAAGTCTGATTTAAGGGTTGTTTATATTTCACATCATTAATCAGAATCTGCAAAGTAACTAAAATAAATGCAGTGGAGTAAAAATACCAGGTTAACCTCTGAATTGTAGTGGAGTAGAATTACAAAGTAACAATGAGCTGTCATGTGGGTAAATATTAATGCTGCCCATTATGGACACGAGCGATTTTCACCCATTTATTAATTATATGTTTCAAATTTGATAACACCAATGTGTTTCCTATCCCCTAAAGCTCCAGGGGTGGACACAGTTTAATACTGCACAGGAAATATTGGTGAGTATTTTTTCCAGAGTAATTACTATTTTGCCCTGAAATAGTGATATTTAATCATTTTGGAGTGTATTTATTACTCATAGCTTCTAGAGTGCGATCAAAAATGCAGAGTCAATTCTATTGGAGTTAAACCATGACCACGCCCACTCATGTTCTACAGAACACAGCTGAGCTCAGTCCCGTTTGAATGCATTGAAGGGCCAAATATTATGACAAAGGATGCACAGCAATAAGACGCCAAGAATAATCGGCAAGCAATACGTTGTATGGGGATCTGGGGCCGCCTCAACATCTGGTTACGGGATGTTTTTGTGGCCAAAAAATGATAAAATGTTGCGTATGTGGACAAAACAAGTGCGTCGTACGAGGCAGACTTTTGCTGGACCAGGTGACCGGGGGTCGATGAAACGAGCGATTTGTGGGCAGCACTTCGAGAGATCGTGTTTCGAACAATCAACAATGCTCGCTAAGGAGAGAGAGTAAAAGCTTTCTCGAAGGTTCATTTTGCTTTCTTACAACGTTACGTTGATGTTAACTTAACCTTAAGTTTGCCATGAGGCTATGTTACTTCCCTTAAGAGCTAGCTGTCTTAGCTAACAACAGTTAGCAGCTAACGTTTTCTGCAGTTTGTGTTTCCACTGAAAAACGTGATGTAGTTATTTAAGGGTAAGTTAACTAAACGTTCTCTTTCAAGTAGAGACAGTTAAGTTGTGTTTCAAATCGTCAATGTAATGCACGTTAAAGGTTTTGTGTTGAACATGAAGTTAGCTTTACTGTAGCTCACCCAAGGTTAGCATGTTAAGCTGTACTTTCTGTGGCAGCTCGCTTAATACAAAGAGGAGTTTTGTGCTTCATTGTTAACTTTTCTCACAAATGTGTGTTAATCTACCTGAAACTGTAGGGACAGTTTTTTTCTACTCAACTATACAGACCATGGAGTAGAAACAACCTGTAGGGACAGGTTGTTTCTACTCAACTATACAGACCATTGTTGAGGAGATGCAAAACATACTGTGAATGAGTTGGGTCCAACATATACTTTGAGTAATGTTACTTTGCTGCTAAAAAATGAGACATTATCAGATGAGGACATCACCAACGTGTGTGAGTCTGTCAGGGGATTTGATCTGTTCTCTGCATGTGATCTGTTCTCTGCATGTGATCTGCATGTGATCTGTTCTCTGCATGTGATCTGTTCTCTGATCTGTTCTCTGATCTGTTCTCTGCATGTGATCTATTCTCTGCATGTGATCTGTTCTCTGCATGTGATCTGCTCTCTGCATGTGATCTATTCTCTGCATGTGATCTGTTCTCTGCATGTGATCTGTTCTCTGCATGTGATCTGTTCTCTGCATGTGATCTGTTCTCTGCATGTGATCTGTTCTCTGCATGTGATCTGCTCTCTGCATGTGATCTGTTCTCTGCATGTGATCTGTTCTCTGCATTTGATCTGTTCTCTGATCTGTTCTCTGCATGTGATCTGTTCTCTGCATTTGATCGGTTCTCTGATCTGTTCTCTGCATGTGATCTGTTCTCTGCATTTGATCTGTTCTCTGATCTGTTCTCTGCATGTGATCTGTTCTCTGCATGTGATCTGCTCTCTGCATGTGATCTGCTCTCTGCATGTGATCTGTTCTCTGCATGTGATCTGTTCTCTGCATTTGATCTGTTCTCTGATCTGTTCTCTGCATGTGATCTGTTCTCTGATCTGTTCTCTGCATGTGATCTGTTCTCTGCATGTGATCTGCTCTCTGCATGTGATCTGTTCTCTGATCTGTTCTCTGCATGTGATCTGTTCTCTGATCTGTTCTCTGCATGTGATCTGTTCTCTGATCTGTTCTCTGCATGTGATCTGTTCTCTGATCTGTTCTCTGCATGTGATCTGTTCTCTGCATGTGATCTGCTCTCTGCATGTGATCTGTTCTCTGCATGTGATCTGTTCTCTGCATGTGATCTGTTCTCTGCATTTGATCTGTTCTCTGATCTGTTCTCTGCATGTGATCTGTTCTCTGCATGTGATCTGCATGTGATCTGTTCTCTGCATGTGATCTGTTCTCTGATCTGTTCTCTGCATGTGATCTGTTCTCTGCATGTGATCTGTTCTCTGCATGTGATCTGTTCTCTGCATGTCGTACAGGGCCTATGTACACACTGATCTGGTATGAATTAAAAATATAATTGTAAAATGTAAGTCTCTCGCTCTTGTCATCGTTCAGGCTTTGCATTTGAACTCCTATGACAGGTTGCGGACTTGAAGGGAACGACTTCCTGACATCCAGGAAAAAGGTGAGATTCTAATCCATTTCAATGCCAAAAGCAAGTAATTGTTTTTAACTTTTTTAATATGATTTTTCGGGGAATTTCAGTTTGATTGGACAGTAGAGATCTACTGGAACCTAACACCAGAGAGAGAGGGAGGAGATGATATGCAGCAACAGGCCCAGCCAGATGGTTGCTGCTCCGTGTGGAACGTGTTCTATCAGGTAAGGCACTTTGGTACTTTGGGAAGGTCATTTCCAACAGTGCATTGTAATGACTGCAAAAACATTTCTTTGTCTCTTAACATTCCTATAATATTTTGTTTTGTTATTGTTGATATTGTTTTGTTCTTTATTTTTGTTGTGAGAATCACTTTGCAATTGTGTAAGTGCTTTATAAATAGTTATACTAATATTATTGTTGTTACCATCATTACTATTATTAAAAATGTTTTCTTTGTTTTCTTTATTTATCGCTGCAGAAAGGATCCTGCCAGCCCACATCAAACACCTGATCAAAGTTCCAGTTCCCTGTACATGGAACCATGCCTGTATGGGACTCTGTTCCACATGTCTTCAGTCAGTTCTGGACCCATGACCCTGTTCCACATGTCTTCAGTCAGTTCTGGACCCTATGACTCTGTTCCACATGTCTTCAGTCAGTTCTGGACCCAATGACTCTGTTCCACATGTCTTCAGTCAGTTCTGGACCCTATGACTCTGTTCCACATGTCTTCAGTCAGTTCTGGACCCAATGACTCTGTTCCACATGTCTTCAGTCAGTTCTGGACCCTATGACTCTGTTCCACATGTCTTCAGTCAGTTCTGGACCCTATGACTCTGTTCCACATGTCTTCAGTCATTTCTGGACCCTATGACTCTGTTCCACATGTCTTCAGTCAGTTCTGGACCCTATGACTCTGTTCCACATGTCTTCAGTCAGTTCTGGACCCTGTGACTCTGTTCCACATGTCTTCAGTCAGTTCTGGACCCTATGACTCTGTTCCACATGTCTTCAGTCAGTTCTGGACCCTGTGACTCTGTTCCACATGTCTTCAGTCAGTTCTGGACCCTATGACTCTGTTCCACATGTCTTCAGTCAGTTCTGGACCCAATGACTCTGTTCCACATGTCTTCAGTCAGTTCTGGACCCTGTGACTCTGTTCCACATGTCTTCAGTCAGTTCTGGACCCAATGACTCTGTTCCACATGTCTTCAGTCAGTTCTGGACCCTATGACTCTGTTCCACATGTCTTCAGTCAGTTCTGGACCCTATGACTCTGTTCCACATGTCTTCAGTCAGTTCTGGACCCTATGACTCTGTTCCACATGTCTTCAGTCAGTTCTGGACCCTATGACTCTGTTCCACATGTCTTCAGTCAGTTCTGGACCCTGTGACTCTGTTCCACATGTCTTCAGTCAGTTCTGGACCCTATGACTCTGTTCCACATGTCTTCAGTCAGTTCTGGACCCTGTGACTCTGTTCCACATGTCTTCAGTCAGTTCTGGACCCTGTGACTCTGTTCCACATGTCTTCAGTCAGTTCTGGACCCATGACTCTGTTCCACATGTCTTCAGTCATTTCTGGACCCATGACTCTGTTCCACATGTCTTCAGTCAGTTCTGGACCCTATGACTCTGTTCCACATGTCTTCAGTCAGTTCTGGACCCCATGACTCTGTTCCACATGTCTTCAGTCAGTTCTGGACCCAATGACTCTGTTCCACATGTCTTCAGTCAGTTCTGGACCCAATGACTCTGTTCCACATGTCTTCAGTCAGTTCTGGACCCAATGACTCTGTTCCACATGTCTTCAGTCAGTTCTGGACCCTATGACTCTGTTCCACATGTCTTCAGTCATTTCTGGACCCATGACTCTGTTCCACATGTCTTCAGTCAGTCCTGGACCCTATGACTCTGTTCCACATGTCTTCAGTCAGTTCTGGACCCTATGACTCTGTTCCACATGTCTTCAGTCAGTTCTGGACCAATGACTCTGTTCCACATGTCTTCAGTCAGTTCTGGACCCTATGACTCTGTTCCACATGTCTTCAGTCAGTTATGGACCCCATGACTCTGTTCCACATGTCTTCAGTCAGTTCTGGACCCAATGACTCTGTTCCACATGTCTTCAGTCAGTTCTGGACCCAATGACTCTGTTCCACATGTCTTCAGTCAGTTCTGGACCCTATGACTCTGTTCCACATGTTTTCAGTCAGTCCTGGACCCTATGACTCTGTTCCACATGTCTTCAGTCAGTTCCTGGACCCTATGACTCTGTTCCACATGTCTTCAGTCAGTTTCTGGACCCTATGACTCTGTTCCACAGTCTTCAGTCAGTTCTGGACCCATGACTCTGTTCCACATGTCTTCAGTCAGTTGGACCCTATGACTCTCTTCCACATGTCTTCACTCAGTTCTGGACCCATGACTCTGTTCCACATGTCTTCAGTTCTTCTGGACCCATGACTCTGTTCCACATGTCTTCAGTCAGTTCTGGACCCATGACTCTGTTCCACATGTCTTCAGTCAGTTCTGGACCCTATGACTCTGTTCCACATGTCTTCAGTCATTCTGGACCCCATTACTCTGTTCCACATGTCTTCAGTCAGTCCTGGACCCATGACTCTGTTCCACATGTCTTCAGTCAGTTCTGGACCCCATGACTCTGTTCCACATGTCTTCAGTCATCTGGACCCCATTACTCTGTTCCACATGTCTTCAGTCAGTCCTGGACCTATGACTCTGTTCCACATGTCTTCAGTCAGTCCTGGACCCCATGACTCTGTTCCACATTGTCTTCAGTTCAGTTCTGGACCATGTCTCTGTTCCACATGTCTTCAGTCAGTTCTGGACCCTATGACTCTGTTCCACATGTCTTCAGTCAGTTCTGGACCCTGACTCTGTTCCACATGTCTTCAGTCAGTTCTGGACCCATGACTCTGTTCCAAATGTCTTCAGTCCTTCTGGACCCCATTACTCTGTTCCACATGTCTTCAGTCAGTCCTGGACCCTATGACTCCTGTTCCACATGTCTTCAGTCAGTTCTGGACCCTATGACTCTGTTCCACATGTCTTCAGTCAGTCCTGGACCCTATGACTCTTTCCACATGTCTTCAGTCCAGTTTCTGGACCCCATTACTCTGTTCCCATGTCTTCAGTCAGTCTGGACCCTATGACTCTCTTCCACATGTCTTCAGTCAGTTCTGGACCCCATTACTCCTGTTCCACATGTCTTCAGTCTCCTGGACCTATGACTCTGTTCCACATTCTTCAGTCAGTTCTGGACCCTATGACTCTGTTCCACATGTCTTCAGTCAGTTCTGGACCCATGACTCGTTCACATGTCTTCAGTCAGTTCTGGACCCAATGACTCGGACACGTTCTTCCAAGGCTCATGAGAGGTAAGCAGTGTTAGGAGAGGAGTGGAGTTATCTTTGTATTTAGGCTGCAAGTCGACAAAAGTGATCAAGTGCTGATGCTATAATGATCCGATTCATTTGATATTGATTGTCTGCCAATACCGATCCTGATCCGATTCTTCTATTTCCCAGATAATACAGCTGCACCGTGTACACTAGCTCTATTTGTTTTTGCCATTGTAATTCACCATAAGCAATTGTTGACTGTAACGTCTGCCAACCAACTGTCATTTTAATGTATTATACTTTAACGGCAAGTTCTGGAAACCACGCAGCCCAAATGTTCACGTAAATGTCAGTTTTCTTTTTACAGTGTACTTATATCTGTACATTTCTTTTTAGTTTGCTTGAAGAAGTGGCTTCAGCAGACAGAGATGCAGACAGAGATGCAGACAGAGATGCAGACAGAGATGCAGGCAGAGATGCAGGCAGAGATGCAGACAGAGATGCAGACAGAGATGCAGGCAGAGATGCAGGCAGAGATGCAGACAGAGTGCAGACAGAGATGCAGACAGAGATGCAGACAGAGATGCAGACAGAGATGCAGACAGAGATGCAGACAGAGATGCAGACAGAGATGCAGACAGAGATGCAGGCAGAGATGCAGACAGAGATGCAGACAGAGATGCAGACAGAGATGCAGACAAAGATGCAGACAGAGATGCAGGCAGATGCAGACAGAGATGCAGACAGAGATGCAGGCAGAGATGCAGGCAGAGATGCAGACAAAGATGCAGACAGAGATGCAGGCAGAGATGCAGGCAGAGATGCAGGCAGAGATGCAGGCAGAGATGCAGACAGAGATGCAGGCAGAGATGCAGGCAGAGATGCAGACAGAGATGCAGACAAAGATGCAGGCAGAGATGCAGACAGAGATGCAGGCAGAGATGCAGACAGAGATGCAGACAGAGATGCAGACAGAGATGCAGGCAGAGATGCAGGCAGAGATGCAGACAAAGATGCAGACAGAGATGCAGGCAGATGCGACAGAGATGCAGACAGAGATGCAGACAGAGATGCAGACAGAGATGCAGGCAGAGATGCAGGCAGAGATGCAGGCAGAGATGCAGACAGAGATGCAGGCAGAGATGCAGACAGAGATGCAGACAGAGATGCAGACAGAGATGCAGGCCAGATTGGGAAAGGCTGGACGCTACACACCGGGAAACATTATGGACATGAACAAGGAAAAACCAAAAACACTTTCTTTGTTGCCTTTTTCTTATCATATATAGTGTTACGGTTTGTGTTACCATTTAAATATTGAATTCTATTTATTACTTTTATTTTAAATCAAATGCACCGGTTTTAGATAATATATTAATTTTGATGTATAGGTTGATTTGCAGGTTGGTTGTTATTTGTATAATTATTGTATTGTTACTGTGTATTTTATTATATTAACTAGCTATTTATTAAATTAAAATACTGTTATGAACACTATACAATGTCTTTATTTTGGTAGATACCAGAATACATGACACAATGAATCTTTGTAATATATTTATGTTCTCTAAATAATCATACCAGTATGTAATGTATGCTGGTCACCTGGAATCCTGTAAGCTCCCAGCATGGTATATTTAATACTATTATTAAACATAAGCTGGTGATCGATGGATAAACCAGCCATCCTGGCCAGCTGACGTGTCCAAAACCCCTCTAAACCAGCCATCCATTCCAGCCTAATATCTACTGGCTGGTCAATTTACAACAGCCTGACCAGCTACATTCATCTAAGCTGGTTTTTTTCAGCAGAGTTATTATTATTTATTTACTATTTATTGAGAATCTCTATGAATTATAATCAAATGTATATACCAGTCTGTGTTCTGTTGCCTGAGCCAAGTGTGCGTGCTACATTACGATGTATTATTATTGATTTACTATTTATTGAGAATCTCTATGAATTAAAGTCAAATGTATACCAGTCTGTGTTCTGTTGCCGCACCGGATCTCCGCCAAATCCAGGATCATCATCCCCATGTTCGCTCCCGTCTGTATCTCTACCGCTACTTGAATACTGTGGCTCAAACTGGTATGGTTCCACCACGTTAGACTCAACCGCATGATCTGTTCCACCACACCGGCATCCTCTTCAATAAAATCCTCCTCTTCTTGAAAGTGCACCGAGTCTATTGACGACTCACTGTCACTCGATTCTGTCTCCAGAGTCCGACATCAGCCATATAGGTAGTTTTATTATTCACAAGTGTTCTACTCGTGACGTGCCATGACGTGCGTGACGTCACTACCGGCGAAAGCTGTTTTGTTCGGAGCGGTCGTGTAACATCGGAAGCGAGCATGGAAAGTTGTAATAAATCACGATTTATAAATACAGCGGGCATATTGTCATGAATGACAAATGATTTCCCATTAATAATAGTATATATTATCGTAATAAGAACAGTATTGTCCTTCATTTCCTAAGCTCTTTAAGCACTTTGGTTTATTGACCTTTTTTATTGTAAAGATCATTATGGTTCATTTATTCTATTCTGAGTAAAAGTACCTTCTATTGGGAGTAAAATGACCTTCTATTGGGAGTAAAAGTACCTACTATTGGGAGTAAAATTACCTTCTATTGGGAATAAAATGACCTTCTATTGGGAGTAAAATGACCTTCTATTGGGAGTAAAATGACCTTCTATTGGGAGTAAAATGACCTTCTATTGGGAATAAAATGACCTTCTATTGGGAGTAAAATGACCTTCTATTGGGAGTAAAATGACCTTCTATTGGGAGTAAAAGTACCTTCTATTGGGAGTAAAACTACCTTCTTTTTGGAGTGAAATGACGTTCGATTGGGAGTAAAATGACCTTCGATTGGGAGTAAAATTACCTTCTATTGGGAGTAAAATTACCTTCTATTGGGAGTAAAATTACCTTCTTTTTGGAGTGAAATGACCTTCGATTGGGAGTAAAATTACCTTCTATTATGAGTGAAATGGCAGTAGAGTTGTTTTTAATATACACTACACAGAGTAAATAACCATTAAGCAGAGTCAAAACAAAGAGTGCATTTTACTCTATATCGGTTGGGACCAAATGTAATATTTTTAGAGTAAAATCTTCGTCAATTTGAGTCAATTTTACTCAGAGAAATTTACTGTGGCAACTTCAATTTTGGGAAAAACGAAAACGTTCCCAGTAGAGACGCGCCATAGAACATGCTGCGAAACCCAATAGCCAGCATGTGTAGTTCTGGGGGGGGGGGGGGGGTGGACCCGTTCGAGTCCAGTTTTGGATAGTCTGCCGTGGTTTCGTTCGATTTCAAAGAGCTGTTTGACGCTAGGTGTAACCTTGGCGCACTGCCACTCCAACATCCAATCCCCGAGCTTGAAGATTAATCACGGGGACTGTAGTCCCAAACGATAGCTGGGGATTATGGGTAGTGTAGTGTCTTCGGCCATCCTAAACTCTGAAATGTTTTTCGGATTTCATATCGCATTAACACCATATCCCAACGTGCATTGCGGCTAAAACATCCAATCACCGAGCTTCAAGCTGAGGATCTTGGGTAATCAGTTCAGTGGCTGTGTATCGCAGTAATGCTCGAAATGTCCCTTATAGGCCTACGTCTGTTTCCGGTGACTTTATTTTGAAATTCAGTTCCTGAGGAACGGCTAAAAGCCCGAGATTATGGAATCAAAACGAATAAATAAAAACAGGGATAATTGTGTGTTATTGTTGAGTAAACAACAGTGTGTTATTGTTGAGTAAACAACAGTGTGTTATTGTTGAGTAAACAACAGTGTGTTATTGTTGAGTAAACAACAGTGTGTTATTGTTGAGTAAACAACAGAGTGTTATTGTTGAGTAAACAACAGTGTGTTATTGTTGAGTAAAGAGTGTTATTGTTGAGTAAACAACAGTGTGTTATTGTTGAGTAAACAACAGATGTTATTGTTGAGTAAACAACAGAGTGTTATTGTTGAGTAAACAACAGAGTGTTATTGTTGAGTAAACAACAGAGTGTTATTGTTGAGTAAACAACAGAGTGTTATTGTTGAGTAAACAACAGAGTGTTATTGTTGAGTAAACAACAGTGTGTTATTGTTGAGTAAACAACAGTGTGTTATTGTTGAGTAAACAACAGAGTGTTATTGTTGAGTAAACAACAGAGTGTTATTGTTGAGTAAACAACAGTGTGTTATTGTTGAGTAAACAACAGAGTGTTATTGTTGAGTAAACAACAGTGTGTTATTGTTGAGTAAACAACAGAGTGTTATTGTTGAGTAAACAACAGTGTGTTATTGTTGAGTAAACAACAGAGTGTTATTGTTGAGTAAACAACAGTGTGTTATTGTTGAGTAAACAACAGAGTGTTATTGTTGAGTAAACAACAGTGTGTTATTGTTGAGTAAACAACAGTGTGTTATTGTTGAGTAACAACAGAGTGTTATTGTTGTGAGTAAACAACAGTGTGTTATTGTTGAGTAAACAACAGAGTGTTATTGTTGAGTAAACAACAGTGTGTTATTGTTGAGTAAACAACAGTGTGTTATTGTTGAGTAAACAACAGAGTGTTATTGTTGAGTAAACAACAGAGTGTTATTGTTGAGTAAACAACAGTGTGTTATTGTTGAGTAAACAACAGAGTGTTATTGTTGAGTAAACAACAGTGTGTTATTGTTGAGTAAAACAGTGTGTTATTGTTGAGTAAACAACAGAGTGTTATTGTTGAGTAAACAACAGAGTGTTATTGTTGAGTAAACAACAGAGTGTTATTGTTGAGTAAACAACAGAGTGTTATTGTTGAGTAAACAACAGAGTGTTATTGTTGAGTAAACAACAGTGTGTTATTGTTGAGTAAACAACAGAGTGTTATTGTTGAGTAAACAACAGAGTGTTATTGTTGAGTAAACAACAGTGTGTTATTGTTGAGTAAACAACAGTGTGTTATTGTTGAGTAAACAACAGTGTGTTATTGTTGAGTAAACAACAGAGTGTTATTGTTGAGTAAACAACAGAGTGTTATTGTTGAGTAAACAACAGAGTGTTATTGTTGAGTAAACAACAGAGTGTTATTGTTGAGTAAACAACAGTGTGTTATTGTTGAGTAAACAACAGAGTGTTATTGTTGAGTAAACAACAGTGTGTTATTGTTGAGTAAACAACAGTGTGTTATTGTTGAGTAAACAACAGAGTGTTATTGTTGAGTAAACAACAGAGTGTTATTTAGAAAATAATAACAAATTAGAAGGAAAAAAAGAATTAAAAAATACAGATTTCAGATTTCTGAGGCTCTGAGCCATTTCTTTTCCTCACGGACGGACACACACATCTCCTCCTTCAGGCTTCTGCACATGTTCATAATCCTGCAGCTGAATCACAACCTTCAGATACTCTGTAACCCTGCTACACACACACACACACACACACACACACACACACACACACACACACACACACACACAAAAGGAATACTAACACATTATGTATTGTTATATTTTCTCCAGTTCTATTCCTGCATGCATGGCCTGTGTGTGTGTGTGTGTGTGTGTGTGTGTGTGTGTGTGTGTGTGTGTGTGTGTGTGTGTTTTGTAGGATTATAGGTGCTGGTGATAGCAGACAAAATGCAAGATCAGTGACTCTTGGTTTTTTATCCCTTCATCCCTCTCTCTCTCCTCTCTCTCTTCCTCAGAGCGATGATTATGATGATGCTGCTCTTCATCACCAGAGAGAGAGGTCTTCCTCACAGTCTCCCCCCCCCTGTCATGGTTTTGGATTGTGGTTTTCATTTTCCACCTTATTTTGAAATGTTTTCCGTCTTGTGTCTTGTCTGGTCCTACTTGCTGTCGTTAGTTTCCCTGGTGTGTCTGTGTGTCTGATTGTGTTCACCTGGTGAGATCTTTGTTAGTCTTTGACTGTGTTCACGGGGAGGAGTTCTGTATGTATCATTGAGCCTTGAAATAAAGGTATTTTCTGTTTAATCTGCGTTTGGGTCCTGCCTGCTTCGCTCAACCGTGACAGAAGGATCTAACCAGAAATGGACCCAGCAGATGATCCATTTGAGGTGGAGGTACTGAAGTTTTCCTTTGCATTGGCTCGTTGTTATGGTGCGTGGAGAGAAGCGTCCAGTGTTCAGCAGAAAGAGGCTGCTCTGGCAGAGGCGCACCAGATGGCAACAGAGAAACCATGGTTGGTGAAGTTCTTACCTGGCTGGATTATGGACTTCCTCAAGACATGGGATTCCCGGCCTGCTAGCCCCAGGCATGCTAGCCTCCTGCCTCCCAATTCCCTTCCTGACACCATACGTCTCGGTTTGTTCTGTCTGGAGTCAGCCCCTGCTTCTTCCTCATTTCCTGCTCCAGAACCGGCCCATACAGCCATGGTCCCGACGCCAGCTCCCCGTGTCCTGTCGGCGTACCGGCCGACTCCAGCACCTCGTCTCCTGTTGGGGGTCCCGCCGACACCTGTTCCACCGGGGATCCTGCCAACACCGTCACCTGTTTCGCCGGGGGTCCTTCCAACTCTGTGTCCTGTCCTGTTGGAGGTCCCACTGACGCCTGTTCCACCGGGGATCCTGCCAACGCCGTGTCCTGTTTCGTTGGGGGTTCCGCTGGGGGTTCTGCCTACTCCATGTCCTGTTTCGTTGGGGGTTCCACTGAGGGTCCTGCCAGCCCCATGCTCTGTTCCGTTGGGGGTCCCGCCGGGAGTCCTGCCAACTCCGTGTCCTGACCTGTTGGGGGTCCCACCGACACCTGTCCCGCCGGGGGTCCTTCAACACCTGTTCTGTCGGAGGTCCAGCTGCCACCAGATCCTGACCCACCGGGGATCCCGCCTACACCTTGTCCAGTTCTGTTGGGGGTTCCGCTGACATCTGGGGTCCAGTCGACACCAGCCCTTGCTCCGTCCGGGGTCCCGCTGACTCCAGCCCATGTTCTGTCCAGGGTCCCGTCTGTGCTTGTCCCGTCAGGGGTTCCGTCTGCATCTGTCCCGACGGCTCCGTTTCCTGTACCACCGGGGGTTCCGCCATCTCCAGCTCCCAGTGCTCCCGATCCCTGTGCTCCTGCTCCGGCGATCCAGCTGACCCCGGAGGGGCCCCATCGCGGCCTACGCCGGTTTCCTGCCCGTCCTCCGGAGCTGTCCCGCCTCCGCCTGCCCGTCCTCCGGAGCTGTCCCGGTGCTGCCTGCCTGCCCGTCCTCCGGAGCTGTCCCGTCGTCGCCCTCGAGCCCGGCCCCCTGAGTTCCCCAGCCGCGGCCTTCGCCCTCGAGCCCGGCCCCCTGAGTTCCCCAGCCGCGGCCTTCGCCCTCGAGCCCGGCCCCCTGAGCTCCCCAGCCGCGGCCTTCGCCCTCGAGCCCGGCCCCCTGAGTTCCCCAGCCGTGGCCTTCGCCCCTTCTCGAACTCTGCCTTGCCCCCGGGCCGTCCGCCCGAGACCCCT